>JACXGM010019118.1:0-18585 GCA_016801145.1 Umbra pygmaea | reverse complement strand
TTTAAGATAAATCTGCTTAAAATAACTTGTATTATCTAAGTAGGTTAACTCTAGATAAATTTTCTTGAAACAAGTCAAATTATCTTAAGTATCTTCAGTCTTAATAAGTAAATTAGTCCAAAAAATGGTGTGATTAGATAAATATACTGAATTCAAGTTAATTACACTAGTACATATTTTCATTTTTTGCAGTGTAGTATGAGAAACTAGGCCTGACACCGTAGTATGAGAAACTAGGCCTGACACCGTAGTATGAGAAACTTCCCCATGTCATGATGTTTGCGCTACCATGCTTCACAGTCTTCAGTGTACTGTGGCTTGAATTCAGTGTTTGGGGTTCGTCTGACAAACTGTCTGCAGCTAGACCTAATGCGAACAATCTTGCTTTCATCAGTCCACAAAATGTTCTTTGGCAAATTGTAAACTCTTCAGCCCTTTTTTTTAACAATTGGACTTTGCGGGGGCTCCTTGCCGATAACTTTGCCTCACATACGCATCTTCTAATTATTATAGTACTTTAGATCTTTGATCACCCTGGAGCTGATCATTAGCTGAGTCTGTCATTTTGTCTGTTCTTCAATCCATTAGAATGGTGGTTTTCCGTTTTCTTCCACATCTTTCTGGTTTTGGTTGACATTTTAAAGCATTTAAGATCATTTTAGCTGAGCAGCCTATCATTTTCTGCACTTCTATGTATGTTTTACCCTCTCCAATCAACTTTTTTTTTTCTTCAGAGAGAAATGCACTATAACCAGCATGCACGACATTTGCTGCCTTCATCCTTGAATAAGGGCCACCTGTTTGACACCTGTTTTTTCACAGCATGAGTGACCTCACAGCTTTAACGCCACACTGTTATTGTTGTGAACACGCCCCTTTCACGTAATGACTCAATTACACAGAATCAGCAGCATGCATGTCATGACTGTTGGGTCTGTTGGTTTTCTATTAATCTACTGCACCTACTAGTAAATTATATGTCATGTCGAAATATGATTTCTACCAAAAGCAGTCATTGATCTGGTTAGTGATGTTGGACTGCTATTATTTTGAACACAACTCTACCAGACAGTCATGACAAGATAGGCTTAAGGCAGCTATGTGATAGATCAGATTTGGTTACCGTAATGATATTGATAAAAAATGTTTTTCTTTTGAAAGATACATTTATTATAACTGTTCAAAGTGTGATCAATCCTGTGAAATGAGTAGAAAAGAAATGGAATACATAAATCTTTCATGTATATTTTTTTAATAAATACTTTTATGCGTGTATTATCGGAGAGACATTTGCATTACAAAGAATAATTGATGCTAATGAATGGGTACATGTAGTCCAATATATGTTAGATTTGCTTTACAATTTCGACCTACAGTATATAGAAAACAGCTATGTGATAGATCAGGTAGGCTTACCCATAATGCTGTTCTCCCTGCAGTGTGTCCAGTGGGTAGATGATGCCAAGCTGAACCAGCTGAGACGCGAGGGCATCCGCTATGTCCGCGTGCAGCTGTGCGACGATGACATCTACTTTATACCCCGGAATGTTATCCACCAGTTCAAGACTGTCTCTGCGGTCTGTAGCCTGGCCTGGCACATCCGCCTCAGACAGTACCACGAGGATGCGGAGGAACACATCCAACAAAAGGCAGATGACCAGAGCACAACAACTGGTCAAGTATTTCCCTCCTCCACTTCCGCAGCCCAGCTGGATGCCAAAGTGCCCCACTGTGCCCACCTCCAGTCACCGAGAGACCCGGCCCATGGAGGCGTGGCCCAGATGGAGGATCTGGTGTTCCAGAGGCCTGCTAGTCCACCGAGAGAGCCCAAGCAGACCACTCATTCCCACCTGCCCCCTCCCTACCCTTCCCTGCCAGCCACCACTGGCCCTAGTTTTACCAGCATCACCCAGGAGCCCAGGCTTCCTCAAGCTCTAATCCGACCTCCATCTGGTCTGAACTACAACTCCCACCGACCCCACCTTGATTTACATCGTCCCAGCGCAACTGATTTTCTCAAATGACCCGTTTTTTCCCCTTCTACTTTACGATACTTTAGCTACTTAAAGCTAAATCACAGGAAGTTGACTGTGGTATTTCTAATGGACATTCTTGTGTCGGAAATTCCTCAAGCTTTTTGAAGTTATTCTCTTTAAATTATTTCACACTGTAATGTATTCTTTTTTATGTGTAAATGCAGTTAAAGTGGCAAGCCTAGAAATATACTTTTTTTTCCTCAGCCAAAGTGTGTAAATTTAGAAACATTCAAGAACATTTCAGTGTGGTTTTATATTTATTAGTTGGTAACTGATACTGCGATCCTTCTCTAGAATTACCTACACTTGTCCCATAAGGTAGGGGACTCACTTTGCCAGCTGAGAAACTAACAAGTTGTATATCCATGTACATTGCCAAATCCACTTTTTTTTTTTTTAAGTGCCTGCCACATGAGAAACATCAATCAAGTTTCATATTTTAAGACTTCCTGAGACTTTCTGTAATGGTGAAATTATTGAAAGATATTTTCCCAAGCTGTTTGACTCATTTCTGTCTGTGCTGCAGCCAGTTTTTTTTATTAAATTGTGAATTAATTTATTTATACATTTATTTACTGTAAGTAATGAATGGCATGTTCTGGCGTTTGACACTCAGTGCCAATGAGAACATCAATCTTATGCTAAAAGCATAGCTAGCAGCCAATATTATTAAATTATTCTTGCTTCAACGTTTGTCCATTTCTATGTTATACCCCCCTAAAGCAGTTGTCTGTACTTCCACTATAACATTTGTTTTTGGAACATAAATTCCATGTAGTTTAAAATGTAATATAATTGATTAGCCTGTTGTGTTTTTCTATCTGGGATTATCTCTGTGCACTTATTCTATGTCATAAATGTTTTGATAAATGTTATACCCATCTTTTGGGATTAAGGAATCATTGTATTTACAAATATGTGATTGGCAGAATCTGAGTGCAATGCATTTTAATACCACTCTTTTAAATGTTATTTGCTTTGGACTTGTCTGGCTGGTGAAAGCAATGCCCAAAAAGTGTAATCCATGAGAAGACTCGAGAAAGAGTTGGTTCCATAGTCATCTGAGTGCATCATTTGTATTCTTTAAATTTGTGGTTTGTGGTCTATAAGGCTGCAATAAAGGTTATAAATATTATTGTCAGATGATATATTATGGTCAAAGAAGATGGCTTTCTCAAACAGGTAAATGGTTCTGTCAATTATTTAAACTGACAACTGTCATGAGTGAAGAGGATTTATGTACCGAAATAATTTGGCAGCTAACTACAGAAGCTATCATATACTGTAGTTGCAGGAATTGCAAATGTGCACTGTATTTAATGGTTAAGTTTGTCAGGATCACTTTGAAATGTCCCAATTGATTTACTGTAACAAATGTTAACACTTGTTTTCCTCATTCTCACAATTCACATTTGGTTGTTACAGGATTATTTTATTTTCTTGTGTAAAACATTAACATATGGCATCCGTATCAGGATTTTTGTCCCAGGCTTGTCATATTGAACTGTGGTGTGTAGTCGGCCTGATGACCAAGGCATGCGATATGTACTGATTTTATCAATAATTACCATTGACGTTAGAATAAAGGCATTTTAATTACCATAATGATATTGATAAAAAATGTTTTTCTTTTGAAAGATAAATTTATTATAACTGTTCAAAGTGTGATCAATCCTGTGAATTGAGTAGAAAAGAAATGGAATACATAAATCTTTCATGTATATTTTTTAAATAAATACTTTTATGCGTGTATTATCGGAGTGACATTTGCATTACAAAGAATAATTGATGCTAATGAATGGGTACATGTAGTCCAATATATGTTAGATTTGCTTTACAATTTCAACCTACAGTATATAGAAAACACATTCAGTAAAACATAGAAAAAGCTACATAATATAAAGACAAGTACTCAATGTACAATTCCTATCTGCATATACAACATACCAGCATTCATGAAAAATACAACATCAAAAAATATATTCATCCTCAAAATACTTTATCCCATCATGGTGCGTTATGTTCGGTTTGTACAATGTCAATATAGATTTTCTGAATCATTCATACCCAATATAAATAATGAAATTAAACAGCATATTGAACTATTTGTTTTCATGTTTAAACTTCAAAGTACCTTATATTATTTGTCCAGCAAAAAGCCAAACATAACCCTCCAATACATTTATAACCCTGCCCTCTTTCCTTTATCTTCCATCTCTCAATCCTACAGTACATCCACACGTCAGAGGCACCAGTTCTTCTTTCCTTCAGGATACAATCCATGTTTTAGAGGGTGATTACGCAGGTCATCAGAGGTTTGTCATTGGGCCCTAACAGCAGTTTGTGAATTGTGCATCCTTCCAAAACAGTAAGGAGAATTATACAGAACACCATTCTTCCATGTTTCTATTTAAGGCTCTTTCCATACACCCTGAGAAATTCACTGTCTCCAGTTTACTGACACGAGTCAGCTATAAACTACAGACATGACTGGAACCAGGCTGCCATTACATCCTGTGAGTAGGTACAGTTCCAGCGCTGTGATATGAGGAGAGTGAGTAGACATCGGCCACTTAGTTGGCATCCGCTGTCTTACACCCATGTTTCAGGTTGACGCCGTGGTCCTTTAGGCTTTCCAAAACGACTCCCAAATCCTGGAAGGTACACACTGTATGTCAGACGTTTTCATTAATAGAACCAGCCAATCACATTAATAAATTAAGTTTGTACGGGTATGTCTGATGAAGGTTTACCAAATTTAAACCCTGATGAGGTGGTGTTTTGGGCAGGAGCTGGTGTGGTGGAGGAGGACGGCTTAGCTGTGGGTTAAAACAATGAGTAATTACATTTTGCAGGTAGAGATACATAAATGTTCCTATGTTTCAAGCAGAACATCAATTTTGAGATTTCACTTACATTTAGTTTTGTGTTTGAAGAACTTCAGGCTCTGACAAAGAAAAACCAACATATCTGGCTTTAGACCACAAGATAGCAGAGCATATAGTCAGTATAGATTGAAACAACAGATGCTTTATTTCTAAACCAATTGATCATGTTTATTATACATTGGAGTATATACTTAGCCATTACCTTTGTTCTAGACATAGCCTTTTCACTGTTCGTTCCAGTGCTGCTGGACGTGTTATTGTCTACAGGTTGTTCATATTCACTCTCAGCTAAGAAACAGTTTGCAGATATGTTATCGAACTGTACATCTTGAGAGCGTAACTCTTGCCATAATGCAACCTACATTTTTTTTGTAACTGAGCCAAACTTGTTTAAAAGCATAATTAGGACGGAAACGCCACTTATAAGATTTTCCTTGTTTTTGGTTTCGGTCTAATTGCCTTTTGAATGGGAAAGATAGGGGCACTACTATAATAGCATCAAAATTGCTATCTTTAAAACACTAAGAAGGCTCAACACAACATGACACTTTGCTCAAAGTTTCACCAGGGTCTATACACATGAACTCAAGCATTGAGAACTTTTTTGTAAACTCTGTGTACACAAACAGAAAGGTTTTGTACAACTCACCTTAGCAGTTTGTGTTTCTGCTGGCTGCCAATTTGCCAGTCAAAAAGTGTCAATCTCTGAATGCGAATGAACGGACTCCATAGGAGGAAATGTCATGACGTTGTAATTCCAATGAAAAGCATGACAACTTAGCCACTTAGCGCATGGAAATATCTATTCAAATAATAACAAGGGGTTTCATTCAATATATCAGTCTAAATAATCAAATTTTATCTGATGTAAACTCTCGCGTGAAATTTTGTAACACCGGCAACAACTACCCACGTGACTTTTCCGCTTTTTGATTTTAGCATTATTTCACGAGGCTCCTTTTTCAACTACAAGGTCAATATTGTTTTTCACTAATGACAAAACAGAGAATTATCCGTGCATTTATTTGGAACTAAGCTTTAGGAGCGTTCCATCTATACTCTCCTCCCTGTTACGTTGCATTCGAAAATCGACACTTTGACTGGCAAAATGGGAGCCAGCAGAAACACAAACAGGTGATTGTTCAAAACCTTTTTTAGTAAACTCTGTGTACACAAACAATGTTCTCAATGCTCAAGTTCATGGGTACAGCTGCTGGTGATACTTCGAGCTAAGTTTCATGTTGTGTCGAGCTTTCTTAGTTTTTTAAAAATAGCAATTTTGATGCTATCATATTAGTGACCCTATCACTCCCATTCAAAAGGTGATTTAACCGAAACCAAAAATACAGAAAATCTTAAAAGTGTTGTTTCCGTCCTTATTATGCTTCTAAACAAAAGTTTGACTCAGGTACATTAAAAAAAGACATTAGGTAGCATTTTGGCGAGAGTTACACTTAATTAAATGAATGATTAAATATCTACAAGAGTCAAGAGTGAGTGCGAATAGACTGGATGTTTGTATTAGTGTCTTTTAGGTGATATTTTTTTACGTGTCTGTATTTAGTTAGTGTGACAAGAGGTCATAGTTGTGACTAAAGAGCAAATTAATGTCGCAACTCACCGTTTCCTCCTACAGCATTGGAATCGCAAGAGAGAGCAGCTACAGGAACAGTTGTCAGGGGCTCTGTAGAGGAAAAGTCCCTAGATTAGTCAAACATCTGATTTCTGAAGACCACCCCACAATGGGACTGAAATGATCTAACCTTCAACATGACATCATCAACATCATCATGCCATCACACACTAAGCAAGTAATCTTTGAACAGCACAGAAAATACACTTGGCTTTTCTTAGTCAACACTAGGAAAATACTGGAGCTTACCATGCCTTGAACTCCTCACACGGACACTCTGAAAGATCAGTTTAGAGCGTTGCGTTAAGATACAAATAATGGAAACGTATGAGTCATAGTGTGAATCACGAGGAAACCAAAATGCTCAGAGCTTTTTATAACCCCACAGGGCTGTGAGCTGAGATCTGCTCTGACACAAAGGAGCAAAGGGACTCAGCCAGGGTTAGATGTACTCATGAAAGACAAGACTACAGGCGTGACTGTGGCCATGGAAACAGAATGATTACAGCTTTTCACATTCTAGTGCTGCTATTTCCATGAATGTGACCACATCGTCTCATTGTAATCTTTACAGCGACACCACTCAGAATCTATTGACGTCCGTTACCTTGCTGCGGTTCATGAATCCATCCAGGAATCCTCTGGACTGAGAGTTCCCTGCCCACTCCGAGGACGTACCGATCCTCTGCTCTTCCGATGTGCCCTTGCAGCTGCTCCGTCTTTGCAGACAGGGGGCGCCGTTTTGATCATCTGCTCAAGCAGTGAAATGTCAGGTTAGAGCACAGAGTGCAGTAGTACACTGCATGGGATGAACACAAAGTTTACATCTTCATCAATTCTGTCAGATAATTAACGTTTAGACAGGGGTCTAGTGCTACACCATAAATTCCTAAACCGGCTGGCCTTGATAGAATCTTAGCAGGATCGCTTCTACTCGGTCCCTGGATTAGAGGCCAGATGTAGCTGGAAGTGGTGCTGTAGGGGTAATAGAGACACTGTTTCTGATCGCCGTGTGTAGGGAGCATCTTTAATCTGTGGTCACTAAAGATCCCTTGGCACTTATCATCAGAATGTTTGTGTTAACCGGAATGTTCTGGCTACATTTCCAAACTGACCCTCATTCAATAAAAGCCACCCTCGCTTCCGCAGCTTTCTGCCTGTACCTTAAAAACATATTGTAAAACGGGTACCAAAATGTATCAGCTCAATCACGTAATGTCAGTATCATCTTGAGAATGTTGGTGGTTGTGGTAAAAATAAGATAAACGGACCTTCTTGTGTGACCAGTATGAAGGATTCTGGTGTTCTCTCGGGAAGAGGTGGCGTGACACCCTCTGAACCTTAAAGACACAAGTAAAAGAGGATCTCTCATCATAGAAACAGAACGATGTAAACAGAACATGGGTACACGTAATATCTATTTGCTCACCTGTACATGAGGGGTCTGGATCCTCATCAAAACCCAATGGAGAGGGAGAAGGCACTGTAACCTGACCAGGCACTGTTAATGGTGGTGGCAATATAACCAGGGGTGGCAGTGTAACCGGGGGCAGCAGCGTAGCCTTGGGCGGCAGCGTAACCGGAGGCGGCAGCTTAACCGGGGGCGGCAGCGTAACCGGGGGCGGCAGCGCAACCGGGGGCGGCAGCTCAACCGGGGGCGGCAGCTCAACCGGGGGTGGCAGCGTAACCGGGGGCGGCAGTGTAACCGGGGGCGGCAGTGTAACCGAGTGTGACACTGCAGAGGTAAATGGATAGAAACATGGATTATAATGGCACTTTTTGACCATCCCATTAATAGATACAACATCTATTTTTTAACATTATGATGATAAAGTGCTTTGGACCAATATACCTGAGTGTGTTGTCATCTTCACTTTGACACTTTTGCTCCTCGTCCAGGAACTCTTCTCCACCAGAGAAGCGGTGTACCCTGATTGGCCGGACCACTCTGAAGACACTCCGAATCTGTTTCCGGTATCTTCTGTCTTCTGGATCTCCTCGGGCACTGAGAGGAAAGGCAGGACAGTAGCGTTCACGTCGACGTCGTTGGCCAGAACAAAGGACTCTGGCGTTCTCTCCGGCAGGGGCGGGGTAGGCGACGGGGGGCTGCTGCTTATGGTGGCAACTGAGGTAAAGAAGATATGAAGGTTTCAGTGCCTGTGAAGAAGATTTCATGAACGTATGGAGACTGTGATAAGTTCCCTCACACAGGCTCAACACTCACCACTTCCACGGAGGTACTCAGCCGCAGTATTAGGGGGGATGATGACGTTTAACATCTCAGAAACATTATCGAGGCACTCTGAGGACCACAGGAATACATTGTCAGATTATCCATAGATAGAGCTAGGAATGAGACATGCTGGAATAGCACTGTAATGACCAGGCATTGTTCTTTGGTCGAAAGGTCTAAGTTGCTGTATCGGTTATAGCATGGTTTGGAAACTACTCACTGCAAAAAGTACTTAAAAGAAGAGAAAAAAACTATATTTAGGGGATATATTCTTGAAATATTTGCAAAAATCTGCCAATGGAACAAGACAAATTACACTAATGATCAGGGAATTTTTACAAAAAAAAGTGTTATTATCTAATACAAATATAAGTAAATGCCTTTTTTAATTATGGTTATATCTATTGACCTGAATACAAGATAAATATACTTTTTTTGTCAATGGAACAAGATTTCTTCACAAACAATTTTTTGCAGTGCTGTCCTTTCAAAATTATTTTTGTTACTTCTGTCTATAAAGACCTAAAATGCCACACAAATATTTTGTAAAAATAAGGGCTATGCGTTACAGTGAACTAAGCAATAGATCATCTGAAACTCTACATTGAGCGCCCGTAAGCGCACAGCATCACAGCGTTTACCTGTTTCTGCAGCCAGTACGTATGACTCAGCTGTTCTCTCGGGTAGCGGAGGGGGGCTGTCTTCATTTGGGCAAGCTAAAACCACACCTGGGTCAACCATGGTGGGGTGGACTGGCAACTCTAACAGCTGGTTGTTAAGAGTCAAACCTGGCCTGTTGAAACAGAGGTTTTCTGTCCACTGGCCCACGGGAGCCAGTTTGGGGGCCAGCTCGTCCTCATCATCGGTGCCCCTGGGCGTGGACAGGGGGGAAGTCAGGGGAGAGTCTGTTCCAAAATAGGGGTCCTCCATGGTGAGACAGATGGGGACAGGCACACTCAGTGGGGTCATGCTTGTGTCCATCGCCACCTCCTGGGTCCGCGTGGCCAGAGCAGAGATACCTAGAATCCTGGGTTCATGGGTCACGTCCTGGCTGGCGGGCAGGTTAGCATGCGTTGTATGTAAAGAGGGAGCCCACCGGGCATCGGGTTGTGGGTGTAAGGCGTTCAGTGTTTGACTAGCAATTAGGTTACCAGGCTGGGTTTGTGGTGGGTACGGTGCTCTTTGGTTATCAAACTGTGCGGGTAGAGGATACGGAGGTCTCTGGTTGATGGGCGTGATATTGGCACCGCTCTTCGATGGCTGTGGTTTATGGCTGTCAGCCTGTGTTGGTAGGGGGAGTGGCCTGTGGTTCTCACTATGTTGGTTCCTGGTTCTAAGGGCATTGACGATGGCTGAGGGGGAATGTGTAGCTGCGTCAGACGGCAGCTCGTCTACTGGCTCCTCCCACGCTGGGTGCCTGAAGCCGATTAGGAGTCGATTAGCCATTGGTAGGTTAGCCCTTGTACTGTATTTTGCAGTAGGTGATGTGTCACCATGTGAAGTAATAAACTATTACATAGTCGTACATTTTACAGTACAGTGTTGACTGCGGACAAGTCTTTACAGCACTCTACCTGTGTTTCGCCTCTCTGTACACAGTGAGATTCTCCTGTTCGAGTTCCATTTCTGCCTCAGACGACTCTGAAGTCTGGCTGGCGTCAGAAAGCTCACTGTCACTGGCAGCAGCAGAGTGTTTGGCAGCTGGCACCTACACAGTTCAACACAATCACACATTTATCACCCACAACTCTTTACGCCTGTAACACGTCGCAAATCTGTGTTTTTTCTGCTTATTTTTACATACACAGAAACACAAATGCATGTACAGTGAAACCCTGCCACTCCAAGATGTCCTTGCCTCTGAAACTACATCTTAGGCAATTGAACGGAGGGATTCTGTGCCTCACCTTGATCAAACTATTCTCTTCAAACACACTGTCTCACCTCCTGTCTGCCGGGAACACTTGCTGGTTCCATTGACTGCAGATACCTCTCAAACAGAAACTTTATGGTTCTGTACACCAGCTCATACTGCTCCTGATGACAAAAACAAATCCACTTGTGTTAGTGTTTGGTTAATCCGCTCTGTAATTGGTTGGTCCCATAACAAACACTTTTACATTTATCATTCATTGGATGACAAGGGGTGTTTCTATGAACATTATGGTTTGCAAAAAATGTGTAAGTAGCACATTTGCATCCTTCAAAGTTGCGGGAACTTGTGCTTTTAGTTCCCTTTTAGTCGGTCATGCGGAACAACACACTTTGGTGTATAGAAACTCATTGAGTTTTTACACAAACACTAATTTTCACTCCTAATAAGAGCTGAAGTGTGATAGAAGCCCCGCCTTCCAGGTGATATAATTACAGTCCAAATTATCAGGTACTTCTCTCTTCAAAGCACTGTTTTTGTGTTACTACCAGCTTCAAATCATAAGTAATCAGTGTTGCGTAAAATAACTTGTACTGTTACATTCCAGTTACTTGCTGAGTTCACAAGTTTTGGGAAGACCCTAATTTAGACAAAATGACCAGGTAAATGGAGTTCATATCTTACTGGTGACCATGATTGATATTTTCTTTACTCTTTTTATTTGTTTTATAGGTTACTTTTAAGATATGAACTCCATTTACCTGATAATTTTGTCTTACTTAGGGACTTCCCAAAACTTGTGAACTCAACATGTAACTGGAATCTAACTGAAAAGTAGCTTTACCCAACACTGTAAGTAACTATTGGTAACTGTATTTAGCCTCACAGGCATTGTTGTAGATTGTTAAGGTAAAGGTACTTTATTGTCACATACATGTAGCAAAATGTATTATCTGCATTTAACCAATCCCTCAAGGGAGCAGTGGGCAGCCATTTACAGCGCCTGGGGACCGACTTCAGATCTAAGCCAGTGCTTTCGTCAGGGGCACTGACTGGAGACCCTAACCTGGGAATTTCCTGCCAAAACCACCCCTGAGTCTTATGGTCTGATTATATCCTGGCAATGATTAGGAAGCCAGAAGAGCTTGAACATGTCCTGCAGTATGTCATGGGGCTTTGACAGTAGCTTTCACTAACATCAGCTTGGCTCGGAGTGTCTTGCATCATGTTTCTCCTGCCCTCGTCCATTTTGTGCCATCATTGTTGCCAACTCGGCCCAGTTATACAGAACTTGTTCTTCTAGCTGGAAGTGGGTGCATGGGAAATTGTGTCACATATATTATGTCAAATTGTTTTTTGTGTGCACTTTTCGCACAGGATTTATTTTCCAGGTTTCTGACTGGAAGTTGGTTAGAAGTTCATGCACTTACATTAGTCAAGAATGTTGATCAACCAACCATGAATCACCACTCTATTGACATGGGGATATTACCCCCCACCCCCCTTTATTCCTAAACTTAATATTAGAAGTATGTGAGTAAATTATTATTGTGTTTGTTATGGATGTACTTTATTAGTTAAATTTAGTTTATATTAAATTGACCCCATTTGAAAGATAAATTATTAGAACACCTAAACATGCTTGAACTAATTTTTTTATGTACCCTCCCCCATTTTTCAAAGTGCCTGACCTCCCTGAGGTAATCACTAAACCAATGGTTAACTCCCAAATCCACCCATTTCACACCCTCCCTCAGCCTTCCATTTGACCTGTCCACAGGAGACATAATTTGCACGAGTCCCAAAACTGAGGGACTGAAAATAATTGAGGGAGTCTGGTTTAGTTAAAAGACCTGGTGGTCTATTCCAAAATGAGTTTCCAACAATAAGCCAAGATGTGAGTTACTTAGCATGTGCAACTTCACACAAAAAATAGATAGGCCTGCCAAATTATGATGTTTGCATTTGTTTGACTGAAACAACTTAGTGCATATACGAGTTACTGCCATAACATGTTTAAGAGTATATACACTCATCGTCCACTTCATTAGGTACACTTTGCTAGTACCGAGTTTTACTTTTGCCTTCAGAACTGCCTTAATTCTTTGTGGCATAGATTCAACAAGGTGCTGTAAACATTCCTCAGAGACATTCACTTTTGTTCTATTTTTCTCCCCTCCCAACTGGTCTTGTCCAATTCAAACTGACCCTGCCTTGTCGGCAGCTCTGCAACTCCTTGGACAGATGCAGGATGGTGAGGGGCGCTCACATGGTGCATCCAACCACATGTCGCAGAGCCTGCTGTTTCTTTTCACACTGCTCATCCAACAAAGAAGCCTTGAGTCAGATCATGTACGGGATGATTAGGCTCACCAACTATGCTTCCATATATAGGTGGAGTCGCAGGAGAGCAACGTGGCGAGGTAGATAATTCTTGCGCTGCCTTGTTCTGGAGGTCCGGGGAAAGACAAAGAAGCCATAGTCAGGTTCGAATCACAGACTATCATGACATAGTTTGTCTTGCAATGCAGCAACTTGGCCACCACGGCATGCTGACCGCTGATTTTGGTCCGTATTTACATTATTGCATCACGCAGTTGCTGCAGATTTGTCGGCTACAAATCCATGATGCGAATCTCTTGTTCCATCATATCCCAAAGGTGCTCGATTGGACTGAGATCTGGTGACTGTGGAGGCCATTTGAGTACAGTGAACTCATTGTCATGTTCAACAAACCAGTTTGAGATGTGAGCTGTGTGACATGGCATGTTGTGGACGTAGCCATTAACAGATGAGTACACTGTAGTCATGAAGGGATGGACATTGTAAGCAACAATACTCAGGTAGGCTGTGGCATTTAAATTATGCTCCATTGGTACTAAGGGGCCCAAAGTGTGCAAAGAAAATCTCCCCCACACCATTACACCACCACCACCAGCCTGAGCCGTTGATACAAGGCAGGATGGATCCATGCTTTCATGTTGTTTACGCCAAATTCTGACCCTACCATCTGAATGTTGCAGCAGAAATTGAGACTCATCAGACCAGGCAACGTTTTCACAATCTTCTATTGTCCAATCATGTTGGGCAAATTGTAGCCTCAGTTTCCTGTTCTTACCTGACAGTAGTTGCATTCTGTCTGAACATTCTTCTCTGATCTCTGCCATCAACAAGGCATTTACACCCAGAGAACTGCACCTCACTGGATATTTTCCCTTTTTCAGAACTTTCTCTAAACACTAGAGATGGGTGTGCAGGACAATCCCTGTAAATCCGCACTTTCTGAAATACTCAAACCTGTCTAACACCAACAACCATGCCATATTACAAGTCACTTCAATAATTTTTCCTACTCATTCTGATGATTGGTTTGAACTTCAGCAGATAGTCTTCACCATGTCCAAAATGCATTGACTTGCTAACACTAACGCTGTTTGAGTTAACAAGCAGTTGAACAGGTGTACTGTGCCTAAAAAAGTGGCCGGTAAGTGTACCTCCTATATTAATTATTGAACTATACTGATGTTAATTTCTTTACACACCAGGAATGATTTATTCATTTGAAATCCATACTTGTTTTACTACTTAAAAGTGGAACTTATATTGCACCATTGATGTGCTTTATGCCATTCTGTGGTTAGAGAATTGACAGCAACACGTGACTGTAAAGGGCACTAAAGCAGAAGTCAGAAGGGGTTAGGGCCATGTTTGGGATTCGTAGGAAAATATCCTGACGGACGACGTAACCCCCCATCCGATGCCTCGACCTCGTTAGACATCGGCAGATTTACGGTTTGAACATAGACTGTGTAGACGTTTTGGTAGTGTAAAGGATCACCTTTACCCCTGTGTAACTGCCCTTGGGCAGACCAGAGGGAAGAGTACCCCCTACTGGTCCTCCAACACCACTTCCAGTAGCATTTTGGTCTCCCATTGAGGTACCAACCAGGACCAACCCTGCTTAGCTTCAGAGGTTAACCAGTAGTGGAGAGAGAGCACTATGGTGCTGACTATATATTGTGCAACATCCCACAACGTTGTCTGACGTTTATTCAAAGAAGTGACTACCATGTTTTCTTAATACATAGGGTTCGCAGTGGCGTAGCTAGCGGGGGTGCTGACACGTTTGCCTGGCAACACTATATAATGCCGGCAATGCAAACTCTTTAGTTTTCTCTTCAGAACAAAAGCGCTCGTTTGAATTCATTCCAATAATCATTGTGAAGTCATTACGAAGCTAGTGAATTGTAACCAATTGCAATTGCATTGTGTGTAAAGAAACAATAAGAGTATGTGATTGGAAAAAAAAGTAAAATGTTTTAATAACAACTTTTCATTAAAAAAAGCTAACAAATACATTGTACACAGAATTTGATTGGATATTTTGTCTGTCGTTCATGTGAAAACATGATTGCATTTGAAAAACATTCACTAGAAACTGTTTTGTCCAACAATAGGCTAATTAACAATCATTATTGTAATGAATTACGAGCGCTATAATATAGTGTTGCCAGGCAAACGTGTTAGCCCCCCAGCTAGCTACGCCTATGGTTCTCAGAAAGTTGTGTATAAAATTAGATGTGGTTCTCAGAGCTCTACCTTGGTCTGAACCACAGAGGGCCTCTGTTTTCTCATGTCCTGGACCAGATTAAAGATGCTGAAGTCTTCTGTGAGAGTCTGGGGGGAAAAACAGATTCTATTGATCATATTCAGTAAAGTGACTGTAAGTGACTATATTACATAGAGATATTAGGCACTTTTACTTTTAGTATTTCTCTGTTTGACTCTGAGCAGACAGTACAGTAGTTATCTCACCTGGGCTTTCACTAGGTTCCAGGTGTAGTCGATGGCACACAGGGCCCCGGTTCTGCCACAGCCGGCACTGTGGACAGACACATTCAAAGAGGTAAAGGAAAGATGACCCATTTCCCACAGAGGAAAATGGAGTCTGGAGTGACATGGCTTCGTGTCCCACCTCGGCACCACACTCACCCAACAAACCAAGCTCAATGTTCAGTGATTGCCTAAACTCAACACCTGTTATACCAGTTTGGCTAAATCATATCTGCAAAGAGCATGCAGCACTCTAAGGCCATGCATTCCCAAACCTTGCAATACATGTTAGTTACGTCAATGTATGAGACAGCAATCAGTGTGACCAATCAGGGCACAGCAGGCCACAGTTAGCCCAATCACGCATTGGCCGTGAGACACGGATGTCATATATATATTTATTTTTTGCTGTACGGTAATGATGCTAAATGAGCCAAAAATAATTGCTTTGTCGTGGCAAAATGTTGGTTGGCTCCACCAAATCTCCCTTCAAGGTTTTTTGAATAGTTGCAGCCCTGCTGTAGGCCTGCTTCTACCTGCTTCGACACATCAGATCAGCGATATGGAGGTAAACATTTGACCCATGGAAACGGGTCCAGGGATGAAATGGCAGTAAGCAGACGTGATAATCTATATGATACATTCCTATTCTCACCTCTTGATTCTGGGTTAACGGGCAGTATAGTAACGGTCTTTGGCAGGACTGGGTCTTTAGCTATTTCCAAACATCGTAGACAGACATTCATGTGATTGATTTAATCAGAAAATGGGGCTCTGCTCCACTCTGCTCTCAGGCCTCGATTTGCACGATCATCTCTCCGTCGTGTCCCAAAGCTGAGGGAGTGAACATTATTAATGGTGTAGGGGCTAATTAGATCCTCTGATACCCACTTGAAGCGAGTGTGCAACGATGCAGCCTCCGCTAACAAGTGGATAAGGAAGTAGACTCCCATAATGCATCAGGTTAATTTTGAGCATATGCAATTTGGCACAGAAAAATGGACAGGCGTGCCCACTGATTTGACCTGCATTTGACACATAAACTAAAATAAATTTGTCGAAAATAAAATGTTATGTTGTTAATTATGGTAAGTTCATCTTAACAGGAGGGATTTTACAACTAGGAATTCATTCTTGTTTTATGATTTAACAGTACAACATTTTAAATGTTTTCCCTAGCCCCCCTGGGGAAAGTCACCCTGTGAGTTTCGTTATCAACATGTGACCACAGAGGGCACTTTAAGCGAGGGAGTAGGGTCAGTTTGGGATTCACGGTGTGGCCTGGCCTTGCCTGATGCCTGTGGTTGTACATTTTGTTCCTGGTCCATTTTTAATTGAATCATCCATGCAACCATGCCTATATGCCATTCTTGTTCACAGACACAACTATTTACAGAGTATTTCAGTGTTATTCCATCTGACTGAGGTATATTTAAGTGTGAAGTCATCTGTAGAGGCGGGGTCAAAAAACGGGATGCTAAAGATCAGCTATCCATGGCCTATTTTTGTTTGTCTGGGTGGGGCGATTTAAAGGTGATTGTATCTGTAGTTATCATTTCTTTCTGAAGTGTTGTATAACACATGACTCAAGCTTTTGTCAAAGACGTTGAGCAACTGTTAGAAAACGAGGCACATTGCCACAGATGGAATTTCCGCATGTCACTGTGGTCGCAGGATGGAAACAAACACTGGCGTCTAACCCTCATGTCTTACTACTTCAAAGTCATTTTTCACAGCGCTTTTCAGCAGTGTGCAGTGATGGGTAGATTTATGTTCATGTTTCGGCTTTAACCATGGTGAAAAATTATTAGACGAGCTGTTTGCACACCCAAAGTGGTCTGTTGGCCATCCGCCCACGCACACTTCCTGTCTGTGTTGAAGGCGAGTAGGAGGAGCCTGATCATAAAGGGGGCCACAACAGGATGCCCACAACAAGGTCCCACAGAATTGAACACTTTCATTACTACTATCTAGTGTGAGACAACACAGTCTATACAACCGTAGGTCTATTTTCAATGCGTTAATATGGTGATATTCATGAATGACTGGTGTGTTTCTGCGTCTGTGTGTTTCAGAGACGGTTTGTGATTCAAACTGATTCAAGACGGATTTACTATTATTATATTTAGAGTGTGTAGTTTGGGTTTGGGGAAATAAGAGTTTTAATTTGGTTCCAAAATATTCCTCAGACGTTTAGCGAGTGTTTGTACAGTATGTGTGTCGTTTAGGAGGTGGAGGCCTGGACATCTGACCTGCAGTGTATGCAGATGGGCAAGTCCTCATGGTCCTGGTGGGATCTCATTTCCTGTATCAGCTCCAGGATGGGCGGGATGGTGTCAGGGACGCCGTGGTCTGGCCAGTTGATGTAGTGCAGCTGTCTCAGGGTCCGGCTCCACTAACAGATGCACCACAGAGTTTAAAACACAAGCAGTGGGCAGCGCCGGTACCTCAAAGGTTAGTTTGGACGTGACTTATTAAGGAAACACGGCACCAAATTACTCTTCAAAGCATACTACAATTAAACACATCCCCTGGAGCCTTGCTCAAGGACACGACATTTGGCACAGTTCAGACTACAAGTCTGACTCTATAACCACTGCCATCTAATGCCTATAAATATACAAAAAGTCTAAATGTTAAAATGCCATGTACGTTATATGTCTTTTACATTTTACACATGATAAATTAAATTCCATTTTACCAGTGGCGGTATTAATTTCTTAAATTTTGGTATTAATTAATTACATTTAGTATTAATTAATTACATTAATTACATTTAGTATTAATTCCTTACATTTTGGTAGGTCACCCTCAAGCTCCTGCTCACGTACTCTCCTTTCATCTCCTCAGAGTCCTGTTAAAAACATGAACAGTTTGAATAGTTTTCACACATATTTGGTAACACTTTATTTTGAGAGTCCATCTCTAGATGCTCTACATATTATCTGCATACTGTCAACAACATTTTAACAAACTATCTACTAACCCTAACCCTAATCCTAACCTTAACCATTCCCCTTATGTTAAACCTAACCTTAACCATTACCCTAAAACATATTCTAAACTTACCCCTACCCTTAAAATACACA
>JACXGM010019117.1:0-18586 GCA_016801145.1 Umbra pygmaea | reverse complement strand
TCTGACCATGTCCATCCCTTTATGGCCACCATGTACCCATCCTCTGACAGCTACTTCCAGCAGGATAATGCACCATGTCACAAAGCTCGAATCATTTCAAATTGGTTTCTTGAACATGACAATGAGTTCACTGTACTAAAATGGCCCCCACAGTCACCAGATCTCAACCCAATAGAGCATCTTTGGGATGTGGTGGAACTGGAGCTTCGTGCCCTGGATGTGCATCCCACAAATCTCCATCAACTGCAAGATGCAATCCTATCAATATGGGCCAACATTTCTAAAGGATGCTTTCAGCACCTTGTTGAATCAATGCTACGTAGAATTAAGTCAAACACAGTATTAGTATGGTGTTCCTAATAATCCTTTCGGTGAGTGTATAAATCCTTGTGGACTGTTGGTGGCATATCTAGCACCTCCCTGAAGACCTCTATCTCTTCAGGCCCGTGACTCTGGCTCACATTAGCAGATCAGCAGGTCTCCTTAAAATATTAGGTAAACTTCTACAATCTTACCAGATGGCCATGACTAGTTGTTGTTCCCAAATTTACTCAGTAACCCTTTCTTACTCAGATCTGTATGCCCTGTCCTGTCAGTAACCTGTCCTGTTAGTTCGAATGGCATCAAACATGTATTAGATCTGTGACAGTATTACAGTCTGATATATAATAGATAAGAGTTATGAGCTATCTGTCACAGCCATTTGTTTTCTGTATCCCGCCTCTAAAACAGAAGATTGGTGCCTGCTCTTTTAAGCCTTACTAACAGATAAGACAACCTGCAAAGTCATTGAGCGGCCTTGAATCTCTCCCTCCCAGAGAGGGAAAGCCCCTGTTTACGTTTAGATAACCTAACAGGCCTCAGAATCTACTAACAGGCCTCAGAATTTTAGGTGCATCACACTCTCATCTAGTTATACCATTCTAAACTGTGTAAACTGTATTTAAGATGCTCATATAGAATGTATTTCCTCAACAGTACATTTGAAATGACTTTTTAAGTTCTTTCAAAACATCAAATCTCATAAAGGCAGGTGTTGTTTTAAAGCAGATAGGTTGCTGTCTTTATGAAAGGATACATTGCATTGACATTTTATATTTACATTTTTCCCTTTAGCAGAGGCTCTCATACATACTAATACATATTAATTCATTGGGTATGGCGTTGCAACCAAATTGATAATGAAACAAAGTTTACTTCAATTAATGATATCTTTAAAGTATATATTTTCATAGTTTTTCTATTAAATAAATACACTCAAATTGACACTGCAAATAACAAGCTAATTCTTAATTTAATTGAAACTAAAATAGGACTGTTGGATTTTATTTGACAAAAATACATTAATTATTTTAACTAAAACTAGAAGATACAAGCACAATAAATAGATGGTTGTTAAGACGATTATTTGCTAGATGTAGTTATTTATTTATTCATTTAATGTAACACTGTATATACTGCAACAGTGTAGTTACCCTGGTGGGACAGAGGAGGGTGTATTGTCCATCAGAAGGGTCGGTTGTTGAATTATACAATGACACATATTCAACTAGACTAACTGGATAGATCAATACATTAACGTCACATTTACACCAGAAACATAGTATTAAACTGAAACATATTTTAGATTATTGTAGACATTGGCTTAAGATATATATATTCCAGCATATTCATATTTGGAATAGCAGTTGAAATCATGGAATATGAGTGCATCATTGTTTTTAGGGTACATCCCTTATTTGTTTTATGCTAATTGACACGCCGTCATTGGATGCCTGGAATGCTCCGCCCATTGAGAGGCAAGTGCCGCAACTGACAGAAGGAAGTAATAAACATTGGCAGCTCAGCTGTGAGCTATTGTATCTCCGTCCAATCGTTGTTTGGAGACCAATTTATATCTACTTTTAGGAGCCAACTGCATCAGACCATTTACAATGGAGACGAGACAACAAGGTGAGTTAGCTTTTAGACACGAAACATATTTGCACATAATGTTTTTGTTTTTGCATTTTAGCTTTACAATACAGTAGCAGAGGTTAATTACATTTTAAGAATAACTGATATTCTAGTAAATAAAAAATTAACAAACCAATCAGTTGACAAACAAGTGAGGATGGTTTGATAGGTGAAATTATGCGTCCTAACTTTTACTAAAAATCTTTGTTGAAAAACAACACTATTGACATAACAATATATTTATATAAATATACCAACTGGAACGGCTTAATGGAGCGAATGGTTAACTTTACCATTGTTCACCCATGTTGCAACATAGTAACGCAAGTATATGTGGATGTTGGTGCTCTCGCTCTCCATTGCTTTAATTCGTTTTGTTATCCAAATGAAAAGTTCAAGGCCACCTATTTTCGCTCCCCACGTGACCAAATAATTGAAACCTTGTGACCATAGGGTTTCAGCCTCAGACAGACATTCTTTGTAGTTTGCCCTACATGGTATAGAAGCACGATACCTCACTTATCTTGTGCACACTACATAATCAGTTGAATACTGGATGTTAGGATCACCTTTATGGTTCTAACAAGGTGTAGGTATTGTTTTTATTAACCTCTCCGGATATCAGGTTACAGTCAGTCTGTAATGGGAACTGTAACCAATATACACCTATTATCTATGTGTGTGCGTGGGTTTTCGTATGTACTGATGTGGTTTGTAAACCTGTGCGTGTGTCTGTGTAACCTGCCTTTGTCTTTCATTTTATCTATTGCATAATGGACATCAAATGCATCCCGATCAGAGTATTCTAGTGTACTGAGTGGCTCTAGTGTACTGGCTGATGGTGAATGGGAATGGGGTAAGATCTTATATTCTGATGACTGGGCTATGTCTGCTAGTTTTGACCTGCATCTGCCAACTGGAAGTGGCAGGACTATATCTAGACTATTTCACATCCTCTTTTTACTCATGGTAGTATTACAATAGGTAGAGTATTAGAAGTGTTTGTCATCGGCCAGTTCATAACAGTAAAACTGTACAGAATCAATTGCTTCTGTGTTATAGGCTAGTTTGAGTTGTAACAACATTGGGTGCTAATGGTCTTAGATCTATTGATCTGTCATAATGATCCTGTGGAAACGGATTACACCAGGAAATCGCCAATACAGTGCATCTGGAAAGTATTCACCGCACCTCACATTTTATGTTTCACCCTTATTTCGAAATGGATAAAATTCATTATTTCTCTCAATTCTACAAACAATACCCCATGCTGTGAAAGAAGTGTTTGAAATCTTAGCAAATTTATTAAAAATAAAAAACAAAAAAAGCATAAGTATTCACAGCCTTTGCCATGACACTCAAATTGAGGTCAGGTGAATCCTGTTTCCACTGATCATTCTTGAGATGTTTCCACAACCTGATTGGAGTCCACCTGTGGTAAATTCAGTTGACTGGACATGATTTGGAAAGGCACACACCTGTCTATATAAGGTCCCACAGATAACAGTGCATGTTATAAAGTCACGAACCAAGTCATGAAGTCCAAGGAATTGTCTGTAGACCTCTGAGACAGGATTGTATTGAGGCACAGATCTGGGGAAGGGTACAGAAAATATCTGCAGCATTGAAGGTCCCAATGAGCACAGTGGCCTCCATCATTCATAAATGGAAGAAGTTTGTAAGCACCAGGACTACAGCTGGATGCCCGGCCAAACTGAGTGATTGGGGGAGAAGGGCTTTAGTCAAGGATGTGCCCAAGAACCTGATGGTCACTCTGACAGAGCTCCAGCATTTTTCTGTGGAGAGAGGAGAACCTTCCAGAAGAACAACTATCTCTGCAGCACTCCACCAATCAGGCCTGTATGGCAGAGTGGCCAGACGGAGTTTGGAGTTTGCCAAAGGCACCTGAAGGACTCCCAGACCATGAGAAACAATTCTCTGGTCTGATGAAACAATGATTGAACTCTATGGCCTGAATGGCAAGCATCATGTCTGGAGGAAACCAGGCACTGCTCATCACCTGGCCAATACCATCCCTACAGTGAAATATGGTTGTGGCAGCATTATGCTGTGGGCATATTCTTCAGTGACAGGAACTGGGAGACTAGTCAAGCTCAAGGGGAAGATGAATCCAGCATTTTACAGAGACATCCTTGCGCTCTGGACCTCAGACTGGGGCGAAGGTTCATCCAACAGGACAACGACCCTGAGAGCACAGCTCATTTGCATTATAGTTAATGAAAAGTGGGTCAGTATTGGTGTTAGGTGGCATTTCTTTGGGGGGACGCACAGCCCTCCATGTGCTCGCCGGAGGTAGCCTGACTGCCATTAGGTACCGAGATGAGATCCTCAGACCCCTTGTGAGACAATATGCTGGTGTGGTTGGCCCTGGGTTCCTCCTAATGCAAGACAATGCTAGACCTCATGTGGCTGGAGTGTGTCAGCAGTTCCTGCAAGAAGGCATTGATGCTATGGACTGGCCCACCTGTTCCCCAGACCTGAGTCTGATTTGAGCACATCTGGGACATCATGTCTTGTTCCATCCACCAACGCCATGTTGCACCACAGACTGTCCAGGAGTTGGCGGATGCTTTAGACCAGGTCTGGGAGGACATCCCTCAGGAGACCATCCGACACCTCATCAGGAGCATGCCCAGGGATTGTAGGGAGGTCATACGGACACATGGAGGCCACACACACACACACACACGTACACTACTGAGCCTCATTTTTACTTGTTTTAAGGACAATAAATCAAAGTTGGATCAGTCTGTAGTGTGGTTTTCCACTTTGATTTTGAGTGTGACTCCATATCCAGACCTCCATGGGTTGATAAATTTGATTTCCATTGATAACATTTGTGTGATTTTGTGTCAGCACATTCAACTATGTAAAGACAAAAGTATTTCATACAATTAGTTCATTCATTCAGATCTAGGATGTGTTATCTTAGTGCTCCCTTTATTTTTTTGAGCAGTGTACAGTGTGCTTTTTTGTTTTACTTTAATAGATTTGCTAAGATAAAAAAAACACTTCATTCACATTGTCATTATGGTGTATTGTTAGTAGAATTAAGGTAAATAATGTATTTCATCCATTTCGGAATAAGGATGTAACAAAGAGGAAAAAGTGAAGCCCTGTGAAGACACTCCAGATGCACTGTATGTTCTTGATATGCATGCTAATTCATTCTGTACATGCCTGTACAAACAAGGGTAGGGTTGGGAGATACAGTAAATACAATTTTACCAGTGGCTCTGCAATTATTTGTATAATATGAAACAGTAATTTGTTAAAAATGAAATCAACAATTTGAACTATGGTGAGAATTTTGTTCAATTCTAAATTAGAAATCTGAATGGAGAGCCCTGTGATACGGTAAAATACAGCCAAACATTTTGGCCATATCCCCCAGCCCTAAACCAAGATGAATTACATCAGATAAAGCATGAGATGTACCGTATTGAAATCTTTTGTCATCTACAACATGTAGGTGTAGTAGGTGTTCACAGTCATGTCTTCTGTTTAGAAATGTGACCTCCATGGATATAGTAGCCTAGGCCGATCTATTTGATCAAATATTACCAATTTAATCTCATTAACATAATTTCTTCCTCTCGTTTCTGCTACTAAATGAAGAGAGAGGACAAGGGCATCTCAGGACAGGTATGCTGCTTCATTGTCTACCTCAGATATAATTTGATAGGTGGTCCTTTTGATGGCAGAAATGCAGTATTCTGATATATTTTAAATCTCTTTTTTTTTGTAGGAGAATACTTTAATTTCCTCATGCTTACCTTTCTTTGGCCCATGTACCAATTGGATAAAAAGTTTTTATTCACATCATGAGTTTGAGTATCCATTGGATAAAGTTACAGTCAAAGGAACATCTGAAATTGCATCTTTGACTTGAGTGAGCTCTACGCACTGTTTAATTCTGTAGCGGAGGCGAATGACTGAGGTAAATCTAGTAAGATAATCCTTCAGAAAATCCCACTGATTGCTACAGCCAGGCCACAAATTATATAACCGAAAAGATAACGCCCCAAAGCGGAAGCAAAAAATGGGAACCATAGTCCATCCAACTTCCTTTTTTGTCGATTAAAAAAATCGTCTTTTACCATGGTTATAAGCTATATCATTTTTGGTAGGGGGATTGGGGATAATTTCTAGGAATGTTTCAGGTTTGTTAGCTGTGTGCTGAGCCTGACACACTTTGTTAAGCTTTCAGGATTACTTTCCTCATTCAAATCTGAATGCAGTTTATTTTACAGCAGGGTTGATCTGACAGAGCATCAATTTATAGTCAAACACGGGTCATGTGTGCGTCATGTGTGGGTCAGTCGGTAAAGCATTGTGCTTGCAATGCCAGTGTTATGAGTTCCATTCCGAAGGGAGGCCAAGACATGAATCTAGGACGGGGTAGGTAACTCCGGTCCTGGAGGGCTGAAAAACTTCAGATGTTTTATTTTACCTACTAGTTAATTGCAATCACCTGCTTTCCCAGGTATAAACCAGTCCCTTATTAGAAAGGGAAACCAAAAACCAGAAGTGTTTTGGTCCTCCAGGACCGGAGTTGCCTACCCCTGATCTAGGATGTGAAAACGGAAGTGCATTCCTTCCTCTGTGTTGCTAAAGAATATTACTGTCAAATCAGCATAGGAGACGCCAACTTTCAGGACAATGTTTTTGGCAATTAACTTGGCAAATGCAATTTGTTAATAAAGTACTTGTATGGCGCCACAACAGAACACTGTAGTTAAATACGTATGGTGCCGCATAACAGAACAATAGTTAAATAGTTTCCATAAAAAGGAGAACATCAAAGGACAAATACCGGAACCAATAGATTTGATGTACTATGCTAAACCGATTGGTTTGAGGTAACACTGTGCTTAGCAACGATGTTAATAGGACATGCAGTATGGTAATCTTTAAACAGAGTTCATTGACTCTAATGAATCCTTTGTGGTTTTATGCTATTTCATATTGATTGCTTTATTCATCTAAGACCATGAATTAATGTTAATGTGATTGTGGAGACCTAGAGATGGAGTAATGTAAACACCGTCACACTTGCACTAGCTGTCTGTGGTCCTCTAAATT
Organism: Umbra pygmaea; assembly: GCA_016801145.1. Lineage (NCBI taxonomy): Eukaryota > Metazoa > Chordata > Actinopteri > Esociformes > Umbridae > Umbra > Umbra pygmaea. Next base: position 11,524 of record JACXGM010019117.1, on the reverse strand, counting down.
GGTCAATTCAAACTGAGTCAGCCCGATGTTGGAGTGACATGTCTTCAGGGCAACAATGTTGTTTTATTGATCACATAATAGATTGGTCTTCATGTAATAAATGCAAGATGTAGGCAATGTAACCCTACCCCATTCATAGAGGACCAAAATACAGCTTTTCAAACAGAAATGTTTACCTTTTATGAGTGAAGGGAATGGCAACTCTAGAAATTATAGTAAATAGCCAGTGAACATTGCATGCTGTTTATTATGATGTGCTGTTAGAAGCACTGACACATGACCTAATTATGGTGAAGTTGAGAGTGGGAAAAGTTAGAAGGCCTGCAGTGAGTACCATGTAGGCAAACATAATGGTACTCTGGGCCTACATACTGTAGAAGTGAAGCAAAAGGGAACGGTTAAACAGGACTTGTATTCCCTGGCATAACCTTCCTTCCTTTGATTGCGTTATGTAGCCAAATTGCATCACAAGCTGTTCCACACCAGTCCAATCTATGTAATGAGAGACCAGGCCTCGAAGACATGACTCCTGTTTGTTGGTATTCAATCATCATCTAGCTATTGTTGTCTTAGGGCACTGATTAATGCTTAATTACATCTCATAGCTGTGTCGACGTTATCCTCTCAAATCGGAGACATTGTCAGGCCAACCATCCAAACTATTTCTAGTAATATGTAACATGATGATGATAACGTCCCATGAGATGTCTATGAAATATTCTCCTACAAAACATTCTATGGACAACATCTTTAACAACCAGCACAAAACATTCGCTTATGTTTCATCTTAGGTTTTCAGAACTGGTGTAGTACCCTAACCCACCTTTGTGTCCAACTCTTTACTGACGTTTGCAAACAAATGCATTACATGTATAGGGACTGTTACACTCCACTGAGCATAGCTGCCACACTCTGGACATAATGGGAATTACATGTCTGCCATATATGGACATCTGGGCATTGAGTGTTTGTAGGTCTTCAAGTAGGCACAGCTAGATGTAATGTGTAATCTACCTTTGTATAAGTCATAGAAATATAATGGATTGAAAGGCCATTTAACTGCTTGGTACGCATAAAAATGGCTGCCGCTCTGACCATTCTGCTACATTGATTTTAATTGTAATCGCCTTTCTATCCATTCCATTTCTATGGTGTAAGTACTTCCTCGCAGCCACATGTCATTGCCTTCCATTGTTTGTGCATTTACACTACAATATGTAGAGTAATTTACATTTCTTGTTTTGACTTTAAGTTCTCATTAAATATACTGTCTCCAACTTCACGTTTGTTTCTGCTTCCTCTACATTCATCTGTGACGGGACCATGTCTTTGTTCTTTTGTTTACCCATTTCCTTATTTACCACCAACTCAATGAATTCCCTAGCTTTATGTTTCTGTGGGTTGAACTATAGGATCACTATCTCAGCTTTGCAACCTTTTAAATGTAATGGTAGACACACACTGCAAAATGCACTATGATCATAGATTGTTTTTATTTTTAAAAAGCATTTGGCTGCTCCTTTTTTTGTATGTTTTAAACTATTTTGGGTTCAGGCATAACCATTTTTGTTAGTGAAAATAGATTGTAACTGGAACCCATCAATAAAATATCAAGTACTTTTGCAAATAATTGCATCTGTTGAAAATAGATATGAAAAAGTGTTGTTGAAAAGTTTCTTTCAGTACAAAATGTAGATAACCCTCCATACCATCACACAACATTCACTGCAGGGGTAACCATAAATATGTATTGTTATTACATCACTAAGTCCCAGAAATAAAAGCAAAAACCTATTAATTTGTGCTTCAGTTGATTTACTTGTTCTATATTTTCTTGTTCAATATTGTTAATATATTGGTCCTTTTTGTTTCAACACAGATATAAGAAACAACATACAGGATAGCTCGCCATCTACACTGCTCAAAAAATTAAGAGAACACTTGTTTCACACATGGGGTCTTGATAAACAAAACATATTAAAGATCTAATTTTTTTGTATGTTGTGTAAATTGGCAAGAACAAAGTGATGTAACAAAGTTCAATGGAAACTAAAATCACCAACCGATTGATGCCTGGATTCAAACTGTGTGACTTTCATCATGGCACCACATAATGTGACTCAGTGTATGGCCCCCATGTGCCTGTATGCTTTCCTGACAATGTCTACTGTAGGCATGCTCCTCAGGAGACAGCGGATGATTTCCTGGGGGATCTCCTCCCAGACCTGGATCAAAGCATCAGTGAGCTTCTTGACAGTCTGTGGCTCTACTTTGCTGCGTCGGATGCACCAATACATAAAGTCCCAGAGAGTCTCAATTAGATTTAGGTCTGGGGAACGTGAGGGCCATTCAGGAACTGCCTACACACACTGGCCACATGAGGCCGGGTATTGTCCTGCACCAGGAGGAACCCAGGGCCCACCTCACTAGCGTAAGGTCTGACGATGGGTCTGAGGGTTTCATTCTGGTACCTTAAGCTGGCAGCATACTACAGATTCCAGACTTCATAGGAGCGCCGTAACCATTTTATAATTGTACGTGGTGCTCGTGACACAAGTTGCAGTCTTCTCTTGAACAGAGGTGTTGCAACTGAGGAGAGGCTACAGACTTTGATATTTTCATGGACGGGAAGAAGAATAAAACGTAAATGATGGCAAAACTGGCAGCAGCATTGACGTTAATGTCAACAGTGGCTAAGATTATTTTAACTGTGTTGTTATGAACCATTACAGTGTTATGAATCGTTTACTGTCCCCTTAAACTCGTCCTTGCTTCCCATTTCCGTTTTGTTGCGCGCCACTGAAAAAGTGATGCGAGCCCTTTGCTCGCACGCTCGAAATCCCTGCACGCCAGCAAAATCTACGTCATTTTGACGTCACTTTGGCGCACGCATGGTCGGGAACGTTAAGTATACTGCAGGCATAACAGTCTGTACTGTTTCCTAACACGTGGAGGTCTGTGCAACCCTCCAAGGATATGCCTCCACAGGCCATCACTGACGTACTGCCACACTGGTCGAGCTGGATGATGTTGCAGACAACGTAGCGTTCCCCACAGTGTTTTCAGACCCTTTTTCATGTCCGTCACGTGCTCATCGTGAACTTGCTCTCATCTGTGAAGAGAACGGGGCACCAATAACAGACATGCAAATTCTCGGGTTCTCTGGCGAATGCTAATCGAGCTGCTCGGTGCTGGTCTGTGAGCACAGGTCCCACTAGGGGACGTTGGGCCCTCATGCCGCCCTCATGGTGTCTGTTTCTGACCGTTAAGTCAGGAATATGCATACCAGTAGCCCACTGGAGATCATTTTTGTAGGGCTCTGGCAGCGTTCCTCCTCACACAAAGGAGCAGACACCGGTCCTGCTGCTGGGTTGATTCCCTTCTACAGCCCTGTCCATGTCTCCTTGTGTAAGGTCTCCTGGTATGAGCCTTTACTGGGAGACACAGCGAACCTTCTTACGACGGCATGTACGGATGCACCGTCCTGGAGGAGCTGGACTAACCTGAATGGACTGCAGGTACCGCCTCATGCTACCAGTAGTGACGAGGACACTAGCAAAACTGAAGAAGAATCAGCCAGGAAGGACAAGGAGAGAGCAACTGTCTGTGGCCACCACCTGAATCCATTCCCTATTTAGGGGTTGTCTTGCTGTTGCCTCCAGTCCACCGGTTGTCACTGTTTCATTTGCACCACAACTGTTGACATTGATTCACAATCACTTATGCTTCCTAACTGGACAGATTGATATCCTTAAAGTTTAAATGACTTAAGGCCATTGCACACTGAGTCCGAAATTCGCATCCGAATTGTTCGCACGTTAAAAAATAAAAACGACCTCACGTTATGTCAATCATGCATGCACACTGCTTCCGAAAATTTCGTCCGTAATAAAAAAAATCGGATCAGGTTCGATTTTCTGCGTTTTTCGCATCCATAGCCAGCATTTTGAGAGGTTTATTTGACAATTCAGAGCCACCATACAAGGGACATACATACAACGAATTTTTAGGCTGACGAATACGAAAAAACGCTTACGAAAATTTCGGACTCAGTGTGCAATGGCCTTTAGTGTTTATAATGTGATTGCGTGTTCCCGTAATTGTTTTTCGCAGTGTAGAATGGCTTTCATTACTTATCTCTAAACTTGAAGCAGGATACTATAGACCAGGGGTATTCAACTCTAACCCTATGGGGACTGGAGCCTGCTGGTTTTCTGTTCTACCTCAACATTAATTGGACTCACCTGGTGTACCAGGTATTAAGAAGTCCCAGATTAGAGGGTTGTGGAGTGGAACAGGCTTCGAGGTCCAGAGTTTAGTGTCATGGTCTATAGCCCTCGTACTCAAGGTGGTCGTTAAACCCAGGATGACCCAAACAGTTTTACTTTTTCCACATTGATGATTGAAGGTAGCCATGTAGTTTATGGCAAAACATACCATTATTTGACATAATATTATGAGTGTCCCGTACTGTAGCTTGCACATATTAAACTCTTAGTTTCCAATGTTTTAATATTTGGCAAGGACTAGATTGCTTTGTGAGTATTCACCATGTAAGAGTTTGTCCCTTACTAACTTGGGTATAATTTGTTTTGATATTGATCCTCCACCGTTGTCACGCTGCAGGTCTGTTGGACCCAGAGTCTCTAACAGAAGTAGATGAGGAGATGGTGTCTGAAGTGGACCTCAACAACACTGTCACTGAGGAAGAAAGGGAGGAAATCTTGAGTGAACTCACTAAGGTAGTCTTTTCCCTGCTCATTTCCTTCATGTTTTGGGAGTTTCATTCAGAAAAGTTCTGTCTAGAACATATACTTCTGCCCATTTGTAGAGGCTAAATGGTACTCCCCAGTCCAGGGGTTTATTTCACAGGATAAACTTGGTTCAACAATGGAAGATTTACTCTAAATGGGATTAGGAGAATAAGGCTCTAGAAGTTATGTAAATATTGGTAGCTCTATCGGCAGAGGTCTTTTGCATATCCTATTTTAGCATCATTCAGATTTGGTTTTACAGTTAAACTCTTGTGTCTCTGTTACCGTAGACTAAATGGGCTAATTTTATTATTATTATTATTGTTGTTATTGTTACCTGTACTTAATGGGTATAGAATAGCTGTGTTTCACAGTCATTTGTACATTAGGACTTGATAATACTTTCTGTGCTGATAGGAACTGAAAAAAATCAAGTTCTAAAGCTACTATATCAAGGTTACACGTTGACACAGAAGGGAAAAGTTATGAAGATATTAGAACACCTCTTTCACAGCTTATTTGTCTTTATTTTTTATTCATCCGTCTAGTTGGAGGAAGAAATCTCCACCCTGAGACAAGTGTTATCCTCCAAAGAGAAGCAGCATACCGAGCTTAAAGCCAAGCTGGGTATAACGACACTCACCGAGCTCAAACAGAACTTCAGTAGGAGCTGGTACGATGTACAAACGTCCACTGCGTAAGTACCAGAATTATTTATTTGTTTTTACAATCCATTATTCTTGAATATGGAAGGGGACTGAAAACGATCACTGTTGCTGCCATTTTAATGAATATTAATTTTGTTCTGTGTTAGTTCTCATGTCCCACACAGTTTTATTATTGTAGCATTAATCATTTTAGTCAGAGAATGGTTCTGGAGTCCCTTTTGGCTGGTTTAGATACTTGGATGTGAAATGCTAGCGTCAGTAGATGGCCTCACTATAAAGGCTACACAATGTGCTCCAAACCACAGTCCTCTCCTGTCTTTGAGGGATAATACATGAATGTCTGCCATCAGATGGCTCAGTGGTTAGGGAGTCAGACTTGTCAGAAGGTTGCCAGTTCGATTCCTGAGTTGGCCAAATTGTGTCCTTTTTTTCTTATTTGCTCCAGAGAGATATATCCCTATAGTTACTGGATAAGCGCATCCACTATTTGACTACAATGTAAAATATCAATAACAGAACTCTTGGTGTTTCCACTATATGGTAGTGGTATTGAATTTGGGTCCTTGGGACTCAAAACGCTGGTTGTTTTCATTCTCTCCTGCCAATCAGCAGACACCAAGTGAGGGCAAGTAACCAGCAGGTCAAAACAAAAAGAATTGTTAGTTCCCTAGAATCAGAGTTGAATACAAATGCTGAACAACCGTAGACCTGTAAGTTGAATTTTCAATAAACAAGGGCAAAATACAGTTTCTGTTTATACTCAATGCTCTTAATTGTAAATATAAAAAAATGTGTGAAAATGTGATTTTATATTGGCATGCATGAACAACCTACAGATAAGGGAGGGCTATATAGAATTCCTTGTAGCATTTCGAAGCATATTTCAACCACTAGTCGAAGGCTAATTATAGAAATGGAATTCGCATACAAATTGATCTGTTTGATGCTACAACATTAAGTCGGTGTAAAATGAACATGTCCCTTTTTTAAATATGGTCCCTAAATAAGTACACAAGCTTGACAATTGGAAAAGCAAATAGTAAAACAGCCCTCAGACTCTTAAGGTGTTTTGCTTTTGATGTATGATCCAGTCTGTTCAGGCCCAGTGTGGCGAACTAGACCAGGGAACAAGTGTTGTGTTGTGAACTACATCTGCCAAAACTAGAGCCAGCCAGTGTGGAACTAACCGCAGCTTCACGCTCTCTCTCGCTCTTAGACTACTCTAAAAACAAAATGCATTCAATTATGTATTTATAAGTTGAAAACTGCAGATTTTGTTTGAAATACTAGTTCTGTATAGCAATTTACAGCAGCCGTAACCATATAGTGTATATTAGTTACAGTATATCCATCTCTTATTTTTATTTTATATTCATCTCTGTGTGTGTTTTAACAGTAGCCTTCTATCCCTGGTTATTAAGTTACTAGAGTCACACTTTATCTAGCAGCTCAAATCACTGTTACCATGGTGAGGCACCTGCAAGCCACCAGGGCCAATCAAATCGGTTGGCGCTGAGGGATCACGGTTCAATGGAAACTAGAAGAGGGGAACTTAAAACATTTAAAAGTTCTTGTGAAAACATCGAAACTTACATCCTCACGTCTCATCACTAAGGCACCTGCGACAACTTTTTAAGGTGCTGAGTTCCTACGAGTTGAGTTGCGTATTTTCTAATTGTTTGTCGTTGGTATTATTTGACGTTGATGTCCAGTGACAATCCGTCTGTCTCTTTCCCTCTGGGCGGTAAACTAATTAGCTTAACAACTGAGTAGAGAACCGTTTTATCATAATTATGTTGCACAGCGAAAGTAAAACACCTTGCACATCTAATTAAAGTGTTGACAGGGCTGGTGTTAAGGGAGGTAAGGGTGTATATTTCCATCAGACTGTGTACACCCCGCTGTAGGAATCAGCCTCTGTGTGTTGGATTTCAAAGAGGTTGGATGCATGGCATGCTGCCGAGTGGGAGGCTTTTAGACCAAGAGAACACGGAAGAAAATCAATGGGATCCCACTGTAGGCCAGCACTCTAACAGTGGTTAAGCTGTACAAATAATCAAAGCGACGCTTTCCTGTTTCTCATCGATTCTGTAGCACTGAGTAAAAACCAGGAAATTTTGAGTCTCGTGTATGGAGAGAATTGTACTCGACTAATAGAAATCAAGCAGATCTGTCCACACGTTAATGATATTCCACTAAGTTGTGTATTTAATCCAAACCTGGCTTATTATGATATTTAGCTGTCAGTCGCACGGTGGCTATGACTAGCTGTGTGTATGTCATCAGTGTTTTTTGATTGGCGGAGAGCAGTGTTGGGCTTGATAAGCGCTGTAATCTTTTGACATTTGACCAGGTACAAAAAGACTACGGAGACGCTGAGCACGGCGGGCCAGAAGACGACAGCGGTGTTCAGCACGCTGGGAACTGTTATCAGCAGGAAGTTTGGGGATATGAGGTACGGTGCTACTGGCAAAGCAAACAAACAACTGTGTATTTAATACACTATCAACTGATGCATCATTCTACTGCTACTGGCAATATATAGGAATCCTCCAATCAGAATGACCGAACTCCTTCTTCAAGTTGTTGGCAGACCTCTTTACTTCTATGTGCCCAATCCTGACTGTCGCTGGGGTTGAACCAGACAATCTGCTACAGGAGGGATGTTTGTTGCGTAAGCCCACTGTAAGCAGCTTTCCGCTGGCCAGATTGGATGCAATCCCTGGGTGGGGTGGGGAGTGGGACCAGAGCTGTGAATGCTGCAGGCTAACCTGCAGTAACCTCCGTGGAGTATCCTGACCACTGTTGGACCACAAGGGGCAGAGAAGAGATCCAAGACTGGCCAGTATGGTGTCCCTGAAGGCAGACTAGCCAAAATTGAGATTTACTATTATGCAAATTATATAATTTATTATGTTGCCTTTGTCTTTACCTTTTTATAATATATTTTAGTCATCTTATCCAAGGTGAATTCTAATTAATTTGTTTGTCTTAAGTGACTGTGTAAGACATCACAATCAGTACATTTTCCTCACCGAGGCAGTCACCAGCTAAGGTTCATAGGAGAAGACTAGTGCCCTTCCATTTTTGCATATTTATTTCTCCAGTTTTTGAACAGGTGCTGTAGTTATTTAATGAACTCAAAATGGCATTGTCAATACTGCATGATAATACCAAATCTGTAGAGTATTTTATGTAATAGTGTATGTACTAACAATAATATGTATAAAATAATATTTAACACGAATTCAGAGACAAACCGACACTTCATCTATTCCAGCATGTTTGGCCTTGAGTTAATGTATCCCAGAAGGTATGCTCCTTGGTGTGTGTGTGTGTGTGTGTGTGTGTGTGTGTGTGTGTGTGTGTGCGTGTGTGCTTGTGCGTGTGTGCATGCAAATGTTTTTGTTCCCATGTGGATTTTTACATAAGTTAAAAATCTAGTATAACGCGTTCTTTTCATAAACCTGTTTTAACATGTTGCCCATTGTCATTTTACAGTAAAATGGGTGTTTCCTGGGACATGATCCACTTGTATTGGGTTTGATATAATTAGCTTTGAGGAGCAATTCAAATAATCTGCCCATATGGGTGACTCCCTATCTGTAATGTAACAGTTAAGGTAATAGGAGGAATAGAAACATGCTACATGAACTGTGAGTAGTTACCAAGCAGCTTACAAGTAGTGTCGTTGCCAGAGTTGGGTAAGTTACTTTTTAAAAGTTACTTTTACAATTGTAAAAGTAATCAGATTACAGTAATCATTTAACAAATGTAAAAGTAAGTTGTTACCCAACTCTGGTCGTTGCAATGCTGGGAATTAGCAGAAAATTTTCAGTGATGTGATTCTGGAACATAACTTGTGAGTAGCTACAAGCAGAATTTAACCTATAGTGTTACCATACCAAACGTCGTAATTGGTGTGTTCCAGATGTGCATGTATTATGTTACACTGTGTGAAACAAATTGAAACCCAAATGTTTATTCGTATACATTATCTGTCATCACTAGAGCTTAGTGACTCTTCATATTTATGTTTGCAGTGTGTGTGGACAGAAAACAAATTTAACTTTTTTTCAATTACTCTAAACTGAGGTAAAACTACTGAGCTTTCATGGTATATGTAGGAATCAGTATGCTTAAAACTGTAAATGAAATGCCTAAAATGTTGTTTCTTTCATCTCTTCTTATGCATCAAAGATCTAATTCACTTGGGTAAGATATAGTAGCGATATTTGATCTGTGATTAACCTCAGATACATGTCTTAGCAAGTCCTGCACTACTTTGAGTCACAATGCAGAATTAAGATTGCAGCTATTTTCTTGTAATAATATGAGATAAATTAGGATAAGGTAAAAAATGGAATGGAATATTTTCCAGAAATTCTTTGTTTACTGAGCTGGTTCAAGTGCACTCAGATAATGCCGTGTAAATGAGCTGCTCAGACCCGATGCCAACTGACCAGTAATAATGCAGGATTTTGAGGTTTTAAAGCACGCTTACTTGGAAAATATAACTACAGTTTAGATTTATATACCCTTTGTACCTTGTGTAGATGTAGCATTAATACCCAAATTCATACAATCATGTCACCTTATGATTACTGCATAACTTTGTCATCATTGAACACATGAAGTTATATGCAAATTTATTTATATTTTCTAAGAAATGTATTTTTCTTTTAGGCAATCAGATGATGGGTAAATCTCAAATATAGAAATTAATAGAAAGCTGCCCTGCTGTAGTTTTGTAAATATAAGAGGTGTGCTTGCTGAGTGTACTGTAGTGTACTGTGTGCGTGCGTGTGTGTGTGTGCGTGTGTTTGTCTCTGCCTTTTGTAAAACTGAGGTAATTGTGAACTACTCTTTTGCCTGGGCCATGCTTTCTTGGGACAGCTATTCTATCCGCCACTCAATGAGCATGCCCTCTATGAGGTAATTGTGTGTGTAGTCCTAGAGAATCCTGTGTTTGTCCCCTACACCTCTAGCTTTAATAACCCACAATTGATTGAATTATGATCAGTGTTGCATTGTCACATTGGTCTCTCCTGCAACACAGGACAAGTTTAATACTTCACTAGCTCTCTGACCTGTTTATAATTGTTTGAAAATGTAACAATCAAGGAAATTGTGACATTCCAGAATATGTTTTAGTTACACTGAGCATGCAGGTCCGGCCACACTGTAAACAGCTTTAATTATGGTTCACACGTTAGTTCAGATGATTACTAGGTACATGTTGTAGCCTTAAGTATTATTATTGTTAACTGAACTGATTTTCATCCTGTTAGGAACTCGCCCAGTTTCAAGTCCTTTGAGGAGAAGGTGGACAATACCGTTTCCAACATAAAGGTAATGTTAACCACTGTCCATCCAGGGGTGAAAATCTAAACTTTAAGGGGGACAATTACATGAACATTTCTTAAGAGCAATTTTTGAGGGGGACACCGAAAGTAGTGCTGTAACGCATCCTACACTGTAATATGTTAAATTGAGGAACCATAATTACTAATACTGAAGAATTGATAAGTAGTTAATGAGGTTTGCCTCAACTTGTTCAAACGTTTCACTCATTGTAGTACTTCTACTAAAAATAGATTTAGTATTGTTCCATACATACTATCAGTCCAGTATGTATGTAGGTATTCAGATTTACAATCAGCATTACCAATGGTACTGTGTTTATATGGGTCAATGTTTGTAATTACAATGAACATGGTGCGACCTCATCTAAAATAAAGCACTGCTGTGCCTCTCCTGTAGTGGTGCAGTTGGAAAAAAGGCTGATGCGTGGTTCTGCCGTGGCTGTCACACTCATCTGTCTCACTGGCTCTTTCCCTTTCACCACACTCACTGACTCAGTCTGTCGCCTAGGAAAGAAATAAGGGTTTGGCATACTCTTAACTAGGGCTGGGCGATAAAACGATAACAATATGTCTCGCGATAGACGCGTAATCAATATCAATATAAAATGCGTTCGATAAAACGTTCGATAATTTCCTTTGCTTCGTCGGAAAAAAACAGCGGTTGCGAAGCAATTTCGGTTGCATAAACAAAGGCACTCTCTCTCTGGTAACCTAGCAATGTAGCAAGTGACACGCT
>JACXGM010019116.1:0-18595 GCA_016801145.1 Umbra pygmaea | reverse complement strand
TTTTTCAAGCCTGGTAAGCATTATTCGATCCCAGGTAGCTCTTCAAACCCTCTGTTTGATGTGCAGGCGTGTGGATTGTTAGTGTGCAGTGTCTGGTTGCTGAAACTGTGGAACATTGCTTGTGGCGCTTTTCACAGTGGAAAGGGAGGCTGCAGTGTAGGGTGTTGGAAGTTGGGCGGGCTTGGGGTGGGTTGAGAGGGGTCTTGGGGCTGAAGGCGGGTGAGCTCTTTCAGTTTTCAGCAGAGAATTAACTTGGCAAGAGGTTGTAGTGTTTGAGTTTAGCCGATAGTATTTAGTCTTTAAACTACGGGTGAATGATTTTCCGGAACAGTAGGTGGCGACATGCGCCCAGCCGGTTGTTGCTCGCCATGTTAATCTTACTAGAAGAAGATGAAGAAAACGTTTGAGTGTGAACTTTTATTCTGAAGTGTCTTGACCTGGAAATGCATTAAAGTGTCACGGCTGATCCCTAATTTCAAGTCTGAAAGTGTCGCTGGTGCCTGTGTAAAACTTTGCATGGTATTTAGCTAAAATCTAACATAGACCATGAACAACCTAATGCGGTCAACTGTTCGCTGTCTCCGTCAGAGTACGTCCGTGTATCTACTGAAGCCAGTTGATGGACAACATGTGTCGTTATTGGCCACGGCACGGCTTATGTGTTCTGCGGCGAAAGACCTTGGTGATTTAGTGAAGAAGGACAAGGTGGTGGTGTTCATGAAGGGGACCCCTGCCCAGCCTATGTGTGGCTTTAGTAATGCCGTGGTTCAGATCCTGAGAATGCATGGTGTGAATGAATATGCAGCATATAATGTGTTGGATGACCAGGACCTCAGACAAGGTTAGTATATTGTATATCTAGCAGGTCACTTCATACCTCCTACTAATCTTAGTGCTAGCTGGCTGTACACCAATCCATCCAAAACAACAGTTATTCTTCCATCCTGGCCAAAGCAAGTTAGGCTTCTTCTAACATGTAGAGCTACCATCCTGTAGGCTTCTTCTCCTGTAGAGCTACCATCCTGTAGGGCTTCACTCCCAAACCCAGTTTGGTTTTGGCTCATTCCACTCTTGAGCTTGTTAATTATTAGAATCAGATGTGCTTAATTAGGGATAGTAAAAACATTAGGATGGTAGCTCTCCACGGTTGGATATCTCTGTACTAGATACAGTAGTTAGATAAAACTTTGTAAACTTATCAGTGTACTGCAGCAGGGCTGAGAGGGTGTGGTTCATGTTAAACGTTAGCTTACAAACATTTCTTACAGAAGCTAAAGGTTTGTTAAAGCAAGTTCCAGGTACCTAGTACCCTACTTTCTTTGCTATTGTTTCTGAAATATGTCTTTAGAACCATGAAACTGGACCGAAGTAGAAACATTGAAGAGAAATTAATAATGGCTCTATTTTGACTCTGTGTCCATTACAGGAGTGAAGGACTTTTCCAACTGGCCCACAATTCCACAGATATTCCTAAATGGAGAGTTTGTGGGTGGCTGTGACATCCTGCTACAGATGCACCAGAGTGGAGATCTAGTAGAGGAGCTCCAGAAGCTGGGTATCCGCTCTGCACTGCTGGACGCTGAGAAAGAATCCAAGTAGATGAATCTGTCTATCCATTCCAGAGAAAGCTGGAGTTTGACTGTGTCGACCAGTCTCTGGTTGACCTTTATCCCCTATAACCCTTTGGGCTCCTATGTAGATCCAACAATATTGGATAGATTGATATAGGTGTAAGATCTGGTGAAGGCTTTATTCTGTTCCCAGTAGAGGTTACTTAGAAAAGCCAGGCATGGAGGAGCTACTATAATGTGTGTGTGTGTGTGTATATATTGAGTAATTTCAGATGAATGTGCCTAAGAGGAATAGGGGCTAACGGTTGATTTGGGACTGGCTATATGAAGTGCTGCCTGAACTCTGGTTCCCTTTCACAAGTCTTATAAAAAGGTGTTCCACAATAGAACCTGCAGAAGACCAAACTGGCCCTCGGGTGTTTAGGAGATCAGATCAAACCTCCACATACAGTCCATTCAAAACCCACTGCTTGTACGTTTCCTATTCAAATGCACTACTAGATATTCTCAGTATTTGTAGATACAAACCACCAATCCTGCTTTCTTTTACATTTGACTAGATTAGGAAATGTGATGAAGCTTTTTCTGCCCATTTTGTCAAATCATAAGAATTCATGTTACAGAAAGAAGTGAGGAAGATGGTTAAACTTTGTTGTATTTAAACAGGGCCCTTGGCTACCTGACAAGAATCACCAAAACTATCCACTGCCTAACTACATGTGTTAACTAATGCTGATGTAGTACTCTGTATATTTTATATTTTGTACATCAAAAGGATATTATTAAATATATTTCAGGTGCATGTAAACTCTATCAATTAAATAATTTACAATGAAATATTGTAATCCTGACTGGGTATATTGTAACCAGAAGCCTTTTAGGCCATGGGTTAAGTATTATGTAGCTGGCTTGTACACCAATGCAGTAGAATCACAATTCCCATTAATTGGTACACAACATGCATACAGGAAAAGAATACAAAGATGGTCTGGAACAAAATATACCTGAAGGGATTTACAAAATAATGGGAACACCCCAAGAAAGTCATTTGAAGTAAATAAATCACAATATTAAATGCAGCTGCAAAGTTGAATTAGGTTAATTGCATATTAGCACAGCTGTGTGTCAGCTATAAAAGAGGTCTGACAATTGGTACTTTGGGTTTTCAAAGCAACATGGTGCAAAAAATAGTTCCAAATAGGCCAACATACAAACACGCATAAAAGTAGCATAAAAAGTAGACCACCGAGTAGTATAATTTTTTGTTTGATAAGTCATCTTTCACTATTTCGTACATCTGGACGGGACAAGCCAAAGGATGCCTTCAGCCTACAATTTCTGCCACTAGCTGTTCACCGTGGGTGCGGGATTCGTAATGCTATGGGCAGCCATCTTGTGAGAGTCATTTGATCTGATGATTGCTATGTGTGGTCCTTTAACTGCATAGGAAAATAAAGTCATTTTACAGGACCAGGTGCAAATTAACAATGTTAATATTATATCAAATATTCCTATACACACAGTGGTAAACAGTGGTTCCATGGACACCAAGGTAAGATTAAAAAAATGCTTTCACATCACCAGATCTAAACACTTATGGAAAGTTCTGGAGCGTAGTGCGACGTAGAAGTCCACATCTTTCACCCTTCAAAGAACTGGAGGCTTTTCCTCTTGAAGAATGGTGCAATAACCCACTACACACAGTTCAGGACTGATATCACAACATTCAAAGAAGGATTGAAGCTGTTCTGAAGGGTGATATTAATATACGTTTAGGTTCTTTTATTTTGTCCACCCCTCTAAGTGGGACATGTTAAGTGTTAATCCCAACATTCATAAAACAATATGTAAAATCCCAGCAATGTTCCATACAAACAAAACATAATTGTTTTACTTACATTTTGTGCACAACATCCTTATTATTTATTCTTTGCCACTATAATTCATCCACCTGACGTGTCATATCATACAGTTGTATGCAAAGGTTTAGGCACCCATAACAATTTCTATGATTTTCCTTTATAAATTATTGGCTGTTTAGATCAGAAATATAATTTTGCTCTATCAAATAACTGAAGGACACAGTAATATTTCAGTAGTGAAATTAGGTTTATTGGATGAACAGAAATATCTGAAATATGCATCAAAACAAAATAAAACAGGTGCATAAATTTGGGCACCCCAACAGAAACATCACATCAATATTTAGTTGAGCCTCCATTAGCAGAAATAACAGCCTCTAGATCAGAGTTAGTCAACCCTGAGGGCCAGAGCCTTCTGGTTTTCTTTTCTACCTCGTCATTAATTGCACCTTGTGTCCCAGGTCTAAAAAAGTCCCAGATTAGAGAGTTGCAATGAAAACACGAAGTGGAACTGGCTTCGAGGGCCAGAGTTGACTATGCCTGCTCTATATGCTTTCTATAGCCTATAATGAGTGTCTGGATACTGAAGTAAGGTATTTTGGACTATTCTTCCTTGCAAATCATCTCAAGTTTAGTTAGGTTTGATGATTGCCGAGCATGGACAGCCCGCTTCAAATCACCCAACAGATTTCCAATGATATTCAGGTCTGGGGACTGGGATGGCCATTCCAGAACATTGTGCTTGTTCCTCTGCATAAATGACAGAGTAGATTTTGAGCAGTGTTTTGGGTTGTTGTCTTGAAATATCCAGCCTCGGCATAACTTCAACTTTATGACCGATTCCTCTGTATTATTGTCAAGTATCTGCTGATATTGAGTGGAATCCTTGCAACCCTCAACTTTAACAAAATTCCCTGTACCGGCACTGGCCACTGAGCCCCACAGCATGATGGAACCTCCACCAAATTTGACTGTGGGTACCAAGTGTTTGTCTTGGAACGCTGTGTTCTTTTGCCGCCATGCATAATGCCCCTTGTTATGACCAAATAACTCCATCTTTGTTTTATCATTCCACAGCACCTTCTTCCAAAATGAAGCTGGCTTGTCCAAATGTATGTTTGCATACTTCAAGCAACTCTGTTTGTGGCGTTTGTGTGGAAAAGGCTTCTTCCACATCACTCTCCCATACAACTTATCTTTGTGCAAAGTGCGTTCAATTGTTGAAGAGATGCATAGTGACAACATCTGCAGCAAGATGATGTTGTAGGTCTTTAGAGGTGGTCTGTGGGCTGTTTTTGACCGTTCTCACAATCCTTTGCCTTTGCCTCTCCGATATTTTATTGGCCTGCCACTTCTGGCCTGAACAAGAACTGTGCCTGTGGTCTTCCATTTCCTCACTATGTTCCTCACAGTGGACACTGACAGCTTATATCTCTTTGATAGCTTTTTGTAGCCTTCCCCTAAACCATATTGTTGAACAATCTTTTTTTTCAGGTCATTTGAGAGTTGTTTTGAGGCCCCCATGTTGCCACTCTTCAGAGGAGAGTCAAAGAGAACAACAACTTGCAATTGGCCACTTTAAATACCTTTTTCTCATGATTGGATGCAACCTGTCTATGAAGTTCAAGGCTTAATGACCACACCAAACCAATTGTGTTCTAATTAATCAGTGCTCGGTAGGTACAGGTATTCAAATCAACAAGGGTGCTCAAATGTATGCACCTGTCTAATTTTATTTTGATGCATATTGCACATTTTCTGTTAATCCAATGAATCTCATTTCACTACCGAAATATTACTGTCTTTCAGTTATTTGATAGAACAAAATGAAATTGCTGATGCAAACACCCAATTATTTATAAATAAACATCATGGAAATTGTCAGGGGTGCCTAAACCTTTGCATACGACTGTATTAGGTTTTAAAAACTGGTTAAAAAGCTTTGTCTTTACACAAGTGCCCATTGTGCTGGGGATAATAAAATGCCTCTATTGTACAACACAATGTTACAGATGTTTTAGGTTTTGAGGGTGTGTGCCATTGGTATGCTGAATATAGGAACGATGTTGCCAGAGAATGTTTATTTTCCTTCTATATGCCACCTCCAAAGTTATTTTAAAATATTTGGCTGTATGTCCAGCCCGACCATTCGATGGCCATTGGCCCACTGGATTGTGCTCTTCCAAGTTCTGCCATCCCAGTTGTTGACGGGACAAATCATTTCATGTTTCTGCATGATTATGCACTGACCTGTATCACTGACTGCTAGGATATTTACAATATTTTTGTAAGTTAAAAATATCCCAGTTCTTGGCTTGTTTATTCACAAGACATGTCAACAATTCGGCATGTTTATAAGGGTTTGAATTGATGTACGACAGTGTGTTCCAGTTCCCACCATAATCCAGCAACTCGGTACAGCCATTGAAATGTAGTAAGAACACATTAGACGGGCTACAATCAAAAGCCTGATCAATTTAGTGGAAACGTGATACGTTGAACAGCATGGGGAAAATTTTAGTCACACTATTGAGCCATGCCACTACATTTTTTTAAAGTATGTGACCAACAGATGCATATCTGTATTTCCAGTCATGTGAAATCTATAGATTAGTGCTTATCTTGATCTCAGTCTCAGATTTCCGTTCAAATTAGCAGAAGTTCTGGTGGAGCTTTGCTTCAAAAGTGGTATTCAAACAATGCCAAAAATCGAGAGTGAAAGCCGTTGTATCAATGTGCAAAACAATTAACATTACATTTTAACATCTTTGAAATTTTTCCTAATTCTACATGTCAGAGACGTGTTTGTTCTCCTTAGAAATATGCCACCTAGGCATTCCTGAATATAAAAAAAGTTATATTTTGCTTCAACACTGAGGTACTGTATATACATCCTCTTGTGTTAGACGTTTGGTGTTCCAACTTTCCCTGACAACAATGAAATAGCTCCATTTGGTCTCGCTCCAGCCGAGACCTGATTACTGGTTTCCTGCAGTAAAAGAATGTGAATTCTTCTGAAATGAAGACCTAAACAATCTTTATGTAAGGACATTGTCATGGAGAGGATAAAGCTGGTTGCTTTTTAAACAGGGACGTACTTTTATAAAAAGAAGCCTATTTTGTAGTGTCCTACTTAACTGCATGACTCAGCTGGTTCCCAGGGTCTCCAAGTGACGGTTTTGCAATTCTCAACTGCAATATCCAAACATTTACCAAAAATGCTACTGTCGACTAATGTCACACCCTCATGTGGAATCCAGATGCATTTTCACTTCCGCCTTGGAGGACATAGGACAATAATAAACAATTGCCTTCAAGCTGTTGTTTCCCTGACCCATCCTGAACTGTTACTGGTATCAAATGAACACATGACTACAAAGAATTGAAATACTGAAAATATACTTTTTTCATGCTATGACTCAAGTTACAAACTGTTTCCAAAATGAAGTTCAGTAAAAAATACTATTTTACACATCAGTTCACACTTTGATATTTCAGAAGCATCACTAACTACATACAAAAAATAACATGAAAGCCCGAGAGCGCATCTATCTATCTATTGTGATAATGACCATATTGTGTCAGTGAGAGTAGACGGACGTCTACCAATCATAATAAGAAGTCATTTAGAATGCCAGATGATTGGTCCGTCTACAGCTGGTGGCGTTGAGGTCAGAGTTTCATGAGGAAGCGCAGCACCAGGTCTCTCAGAGTGGTTCGCAGTGGCTCGTTGTTGTCACACACGATGTGAGTCCCGTCGTCTTCCAGCTGGATCAAAGTGTCCTCGGCCTGCAGGTGAAGAATGTGGCCTTCCGCCGTCTCCTCCACCTTAACTTCTGTGATGCCGTGCTGGGAGTGAAGACACATTAATGACTGAATGGCTGCATAGACGCAGAGTCTAAGTTGACATTTGGAAGCTTAAAGCGAGTGACAAAATGTGTTGTAGCGTTCTAAGCACCTGACTTGATTTTTCTGTAACCTGTGATTCGATACAATCCTGTTTCAGAGGTTCATGGCTTTTTTAGTGCTCTGACATGCACTGTTAACTGTGGGACCTTATATAGACAGCTGTGCCTTTCAACAATCATGTCCAATCAACTGAATTTACTACAGGTGGACTCCAATCAGGTTGTGGAAACGTGTGTAATGTCAAAGGCTGTGAGTACTGATGTACAAGTTTTCTTTTCGGTTTTTATTTTAAATAAATTCGCTAAGATTTCAAACACACTTCTTTCACATTGTCATTATGGGGTATTGTTTGTAGAATTCGAGGGAAATTATGAATTTAATCCATTTCGGAATAAGGGTGTAACATAACAAAATTTGGAAAAAGTTAAGTGGTGTGAATACTGTCCGAATGCACTGTACATTTTCCCCTCCAGCGACTGGGGTTCATCCCCAGCTCGGCCAACTCTCTGTGCCTTTCTTCTCTGTCTCCCTAGCCTTTGCCTTTTTCTGTCCAGTCAGTAAGTAATAAAAATACTCCAAAAAGCTTTAAGGGAGTGCCACTGTGTTTGCATTGACTTGGTCTCTTCAAATATGCTAATGCTAAAAGCATGGTGTTAAATGTTAGGGATGTAATAGCACCAAACATCTCTGGATTGAACACATTCGTCAAATCTCTGTCGGGCTTCACTAACATATTTTTATTTCATTTTAGATCCTTTTCTGAAAATCAAATATCTCTCTCCATCAAGATCCAAACAGCCCATAACTATTCACAAAAATTAAAATGACAAGGTAATCAGTGGGTGATGAGGTTATTAGGAGAAAATGGTTCCAGATTCAAATAGAAAGTCAATGTAACCTGTTTTAGTGCATGGACGTGTCTGAATGATATATTGAAGGCGGCCCTCTCACCTTGTGAAGCATGGCCAGGAAGCCCTCCAGGGGTACAGCTCCGCTGAGCAGGGGTTTGGGGGCCAGCACCTCAGGGGGTTCCTCTACTACGCGCTTCCTCTTCTTGCTGGGGGGTATTGTAGCGGGCTTGGGAACTGGCTGGTCCATAAAAATAGAATGGATAAAAAGGGCATTGAACTGTTTGGCGTGGTCATTCGATTAGTACACAACAAAATGGCGATTGTTGTTAGTTGTCACGGTGACAACACGCAAATTGTTTTAATGAGGAAGTAGGCCTGCTAGATCTTTGCAATGGAATGGTACACAAAAATATAGACCATTCTGCTTGATTTGAATTGGAATGTCCTCTCTATCTATTCTATTTCAATGGGCTAGTCACACACAGACAAGGTCTTTCACAGCACAGTGTGGCTCCTGATGCTACTAAGATACTTTCTAGGCAACTGACACTCACATCCTATGTTTTTAGCTACATCTGTCTAGTACCAGGTAGGACCCCCTTTTGCCTCCAGAACTGCCTGAATTCATCACGGCATGGTTTCTAGAAGGCGCACCGTACTGACTTGGTAGCATTACGTACTCGCTGCTGCCTTTCCAGCCACACATCCAAATGTGTAGACCGAAGACATAACGGGGGCAGATGGCAAGAAACAACGCTTAAGTATGAGGTGGCGTTCAAATGGTGCTCACTTTGAATTAAGAGGCCTAACCTTCCTCACGTCAGTACTCCACCACCAGAAGGCAGGATGGCTCCACTAATTCCTGACTGAAGCCAAATTCGCAGCAGATATCAAGATTAATCAGACCACAATAAGTTTTCAAATCTTCCAATCATAAAATTTGAGTGATTACGTGCCAACTGAAGAATCGTCATCCTTTTAGCTGACAAAGGAACCCGGTGTGGTCTTCTGCTGCTCTAGCCCATCTGCTTCCAGATGTAATGCTTTGTGCATTCAGAGACACCACAGTTATAAAGAGTGGGGTTTGATTTGTATTTGTGGTAATTCTCTTGTGAGAAACAAATGTTTGGTATTGATGGAAAGAAGGTCTGCCGCAAATAACGAGGGGTGGTTTGTCCATGTGGGTGAATCAGAAGCGGAGCTATTGCGTCTCAGATTTGGGTACTTCTATCCAACTTTATTTTGGTTAACTAAAAACATTACAGACAGGTAGCAGGAAGTGGAAATGACAAAATAACATTTATGCAAGGATGTAGTAGCTTGGGAGAACCCTGACGGACTTCTGGCAAATTTGATATTTGCTCTGCAAGAAAGTCTGGCCAAGAGCCCAATCAAGCCCATTTCCAATTTTTAGGCGGGTTACACGATGACGATAGCAATGGTTGAAGCAGACAATAACAATGATGGCTGCCACAATGGAACATTCGGAACATCACTCGTTCGTATCCACTTATGCGTCCGTATTAAGCGATTTGAACGTTTCCATTTTGTTAAAAACCGAGCAAAGAACAACACTCGAAGCCTTCATGTCTAGAAAAGATGTTGCGGTCTTGCCGACACGATTTGGCAAAATTCTGATATCCAATTGCGCCGTGAAGCATTTGAGCGCCGTCTGTTGGTGACGCCCCTTTGGAAATGGGCTGTGAATAAACCTTGCCCAGACCCACTCTCAGTCAGAACTGAGAAGGGTCTGGTTTCAACCAGGCTAAGGAGGTAGCACATCAGCCTTCTCTAAAATAGGTGGCTGGGTTTGTAAAAACGTATAAGGAAATACTGAAAATATGTACATACAATGTTTTACTTACTTATTTGTATGTCCCCCACACTGGTTCTCAAGATTTCAGGGGATGCCAATATGGATGTTGGTGTGTGTGATTTAATGAAATAACATTTCCAATTTTTTCACTCGTAGCTATAGTATGCTGCTCTACAAAAGCTCAATGTGGCCCACCCATACTCCAATCTCTAGGAATGTAGAGCATGAAAGTCCCTGGATGTGTTTCTGTGATCCTGGAACTACCCTGTCTGTCACCAATAATTATCCCACACTAAATGTTGTTTATGTCACTTGCTTTGCCAATTCTAATATTCTATCAAACAGTTGTGTTGATGCCTGTCTGCCACACAACTGTTTGTAGGAGCAATCTTTGTAAAGATTGTGGTATTAAATTGGCTGGTGAGTGTACTTATTGAACACACATACCTGCAGCGTGTGTTTGTTATCCTTGGACTGCAGAACTGCTGATACTGTTGCAATGGAGATGCCAGGTTTGATCTCAGAGGGCACGAGGGATTTAGCCAGCTACAGACAGACACAAGAGGTTTGGAAATAATTAAGAGACAACATTTAAATTAAAGCAGTAAGCAGGGTGTCTGTAGGTTTGATGGCTTTTAATTTAAGACTTTTAATGCCACCCTAAATGCTTTTTAAGTCCAATACCGCAGTGAACGCACCATTAAAAAATACAAAATAAATACCTGTGATTGGTTAGGAATTAAATTATAATGCACGCTGGCTGAATATTATATACTGGTATTCTAGCTTGTAGTATTACTAAACAATCTCATTTGTGATCAAACAAAATATTTTTAAGACCCGGGAAACTGTTTACCTAATAATATAACCTTTTAACAAATCTGTGGCAAAAACAAGCTCTGGTTTATAAAGGATGGTGGATGAGTAGGCTATAAAAAAGTGATTTCTGCAAACCTGTACACATCTACACTAGCCCTAAAATGAGCCAGCAGCAAATGAATACAAATGTTGAGAAAAAGTTACTATACCATTTAGTACTATAGGCCTACTATCCGAATTCCACATAAATTGTTGACTGCTAATCTTGTCAGAATTAGGCATAATAGCTTAACCATCTGCTGAAGCAACGAAAGGGCTAGCTAGCATGATGATTCACCAATACTCTCAATCTGTTGACTCAGTTGTAATAGCATATTCATATAACACATCTATTACCGTACATTCATTGCAAATAATTATTGATTTATTGTGGTGGCAAACTGAGTGTCATCAATAAACAATACTATTAAAAAAATAGGCCTATTCCTGATATTTTGCAGACTACCAGTAGCTGGCAGGAAGTTGTTTTATTGGCTTAATAGGCTAATGTTAACTTATATGGTGGCTTGAGTAGTTATCCAGTATACTGTGACTACCTCTGTGTTTGGTTCCCGTTCCCTGCTATGTTTTGCCACTCTTGGATGAAGGGATGGTCTTGACCGTGTATCATGTTAGTGAAAAAGAAACTCAAATTCTTCACTGTGCTGCACACTGACCTTTTTTCAGATGTCAGGAGCGAAAGTTGTAAGTCACACTAAGAGTCTCTTTTGTTGGAATGCAATGTCTGACTTTGGTGAGGTTGACCAGCGCAATAGTTTGTTTGGATTTGATTAAAAAAGCAATGTCTTTTAACTGTATTTGCAAATAAGTTATTTATATTCATTATATTAAATAAATTAACACTTCTTTATTTTCTATTTTGCCTGCACCGTTTTTGTGTGCACACGATAGACGGTGCATAATTAAGTCTGTGGTAGAATCAAGATTAGCAGTTCAAACGAACAACTGAAAGGAAGTAACTCCACAAAACCTGGCTCTTAAGTCGGTAGAATTGTTCAAAAGTAATACATGGCTCACACACTACACTTGCCCTAACGCAACACAAAACGAGAACATGGAGATTAACAGCACAATGATAGTGGGTCGTTATTTTCGTTGCTTTGAGGTGCTGAAAGATGCGCAATTTAATACAGGTCACTAGAAATATATGTTACAGTAAACGACATAAGGACACAAAAAAATAATAAACAAGACTCAAACAGACGAGCCTGGTAAGATAACTAACGAACAAATTAGCAGTGTTGCTATGAGGTAAGCCTACTGAGCAGCCGCTATTACCTATTATTACTGTAATCTGCCAGCAGTTACTGACTAAATCGTGGCCCAGAGAAAGAGCTGTGGCTTCCTTCGACAAAATACAATGGAACAAAAATAGTAGCATACTGTAGCAATTTTTCAAGACCTTGGAAAACCAAATTAAGACTAAGAGAATTTTAGGCCTTAAATTCTGAAAAACAAAATCAAGCCTATTTAAAACTTAAGGATCCACAGACACCCTAAGTTAGGCAATGAGGGGAGCACAGCCTTTAGTTGTGACATATTGGCAATATCCCACAAACCACTGAGGAGATTTATTGCTATTACACACTAGTTCCCAACCACAAAACAGCAGAAAGCTGCATGACATCTCGGACTGTGGTGATGCAAGACGATTGTGTTTCACAGTCCATACCTCTGGCAGTAGATGGATACGTTCGTAGCGGCGTCTAAAGGGCAGGCCCAGCACAGAGCAGCGTCGGTAGGGCATCGGAGGGGGCTGTAACTCCAGCATGAGATCTGAGCGGTGGGACTGGGCTGGCGGAGGCTGGGTATACTGCTCTGGACACACCACGTGAAGAGGCTGGGGTGGAAGAGGGCGATGCCCAATAAAGAGTTAGGATCAAAACATCAAAACAATAACATCTGGAAAGAGGAGTGCAATACCAAATGTATAGCTTTGGTTGAAACTCAGTATCTTTTAACTTTCAACTCAACTTCGAACTGTGAAAACATTGCAGGTATTCAGAGTATCCAGTACCTGGATCTCCTTCAGCAGTTTGGAGACCTGGTGGAAGTTCAGGCGAGTGTCAATGGGGCAGTAGACACACTTCATGGCTAAGGGCTGGTACGGCGCTAATGCATCCAGGTAGGAGAAGTCTGGTTCTATGGGTGCATTTCATAGACTTTCATTGTTGATTCATTAATTATTTAGAGCACATCATTCAGTCAGACTAAAATAAAAGAGTTTTAGGTACAGGTCAAGTATCTTGTGACAGCCTAGCTAGCTAGTGCAGGATTTGGTTACAAAATGAGGGACAGCCCATCATGGCTGGTAACGTGCTGTGGTCTGGTACAGGTGTGCTCACCAGTGAAGATGATAGTGTTGAGGCTGGATTTGCCCCAAAGTTCCATGAAGTGCACAACATCCCCAAACCGTAGAGAAGGGTGTCCGGTGAACACCACGCAAGGCTGCCGGAAGTCTGTGCTGAAGTCGCCATGGATACTGGGGTAGTGTTTCAATTTGTTGGTCTGGATTAGCTGTAACCAACATTCCCACGGATTAAAGAGTAACTCTCAACCTCGATTCAAACTTTCAAACATTTAAAACATGCTCGATCCACCACTAAAGAAATTCAACTATAAACACTACAATAATCATTTTGGGGTTGGAACTTTCTGTGGCTTTGCCCGACAAATAAAGTCATATTCACTCTGGAATCAACTACTGATGACACCTTCTTCAATACAAATCTTTGAGGAGATAAAACCTCTTACACCCCATAGGGAGTGTACTTTATACAGGATACCACCTCTTGGTGAAAGCACATTTTCTCCCCCATTTTGTTGTTTTGTTGAGTCTCTTGTAATCATGTTCCTCGACTAGTTAAACACAATCCTTAATGTGCTCCAACATTAGGATTGGGATGGCAGTTTTAGAACACAGAGGCAGCAAAGTCCACAAGTTTGTATTAACCAACCCCCCCCCCCTAAAACAAATATGACATTGCAACAAATTGTCAAAATGAAGACCACAATGAATGTGTTTCACTACAACTCCAGAACTTCATGTTACTGTTGGAAAAATAAAAAGGTTTTCATGAGAGTTACCCTTTAAGTCAACTACAATGCAACTGAAATGTGCCATTCTGTTATAGGGCAACAGGCATGTTTACAACAGGCTTCAAGCTTTACCTCAGCATGAGGGAAAGGAGGTTCTGGAAGGTAGACCTTAGACTGTTTGTTGTGACAGAGCCTAGTGGGAGCAGGGAGAGATTAACAGACTCACATCACTCATCAGGCTGAAGCAAACACATTTACAAAGAATTGTTTCATTTTAATTCAACCCAGATGAACAGGTTATACATGTCAAAATTGTTAAGGGAAAACGCAGTTGAAGTTGGCGAAAGTCAAGTAGTACAGACAGCTTAAATACAGTGCATTTGGATTCACAGCGCTTCACTTTTTCCACATTTTGTTATGTTTATCAATTCATTATTTCCCTGTAAATTCTACAAACAATACCCCATAATGACAATGTGACAGAAGTGTGTTAGAGATCTTAGCAAATTTATTAAAAATAAAAAACAAAAAAGCACTTGTAAATAAGTATTCACAGCCTTTGACATGACACTCAAAACTGAGCTCCTGATTAGAGTCCACCTGTGGTAAATTCTAGGGCTGTAACGATATGTGCATCACAATCCAATATGGACTCCAGAGCCTGTTCGCCTGGCAACAGTGTATAATGCCCGCAATACGAACTTGGATATTTCATTTCAAACTAATAGCGCTAGTTTTAATTCATTGCAATAAACATTGTGAATTCATTGTAAAGCTAGTGAATTGTAACCAAATGCAATTGTATTGTGTATAAAGAAATAATAAGAGTATGCGATAGCAAAAATTGCACATTTAACAAGTTTCTAATAACTGATTATTAAAAACATTAACAAATAAGTTGTACACAAATTGATTTCATATATTTTCAGTGTCTCATAAAAAAATACGAGTACATTTGAAAATCATTCACTAGCGTCTGTTGTTACCCAAAATAGACTAATAGTTGTAACACATGAACATGGACTCACTACCCATTTATGAAATGAACAAACAATGATTATTATAATGAATGAGTAGCGCTATCATTTTGAAATGACATATCCGAGGTCGTGTTGCAGGCATTATATGCTGTTGCCAGGCGAACAGGCTCTGGAGTGCTTATTGGATCGTGATGCGTATATCGTTACATTCTTAGTGAATTCAGTTGATTGGACATGATTTGGAAAGGCACACACACGTCTAGATAAGGTGCCACAGTTAACAGTGCGTGAGAGCACAAACCAAGTCATGGAATTGTCTGTAGACCTCAGAAACAGGATTGTATCGAGGCAAAGATCTGAGAAAGGGTACAGAATAATATGAGGCATTGAAGGTCCCCATGAGCACAGTGGTCTCCACAATCCATAAATGAAAGTAGTTTGGAACCACCAAGATACTTTCTAGACCTGGCGACCGGCCAAACTGAGCAATCAGGGGAGAAGGGCCTTAGTCAGCGTTTCTCTGTGGAGGAGAACCTTCCAGAGGAACAACCATCTCTGCAGCACTGCAACATTCAGGCCTGTATGGTAGAGGCCAGATGGAAGCCACTCCTCAGTAAAAGGCATGAGAGCCCATCTGAAGTTTGCCAGAAGGCACCTGAAGGACTCTCAGACTATGTCTGGAGAAAACCAGGCACCACTCATCACCTGGCCAATACCATCCTTACAGTGAAGCATGGTGGTGGCAGCATCATCATGCTGTGTGCATGTTTTTCAGCGGCAGAAACTGGGAGACTAGTCAGGATCGAGGGAAAGATGAATGCAGCAATGTACAGAGACATCCTTGCTGAAAACCTGCTCCAGAGCACTCTGGACCTCAGACTGGGGCGAAGGTTCATCTTCCAGCAGGACAACGACCCTAAGCACACAGCCAAGATAACAAAGGAGTGGCTACAGGACAACTCTGTCAATGTCCTTGAGTGGCCCAGTCAGATATTCAAAATGTGGAAGATGTGAATATGTGCTGTGAATTCTTTCCGGATGCACTGTACAACACTTGTCATAGAAATAGAATCCTAGAACTGTAATTCTATGGCTCGGGAACTCACCACTCTGCAAAAATCTGTGAGAACTCAAGAGAGCTGTTGGCAACAGGTGACAGGAAATAGAAGGGGGTGGAGCCCAGGTTGGCGTTCTCTATGAACTGGTACAAACACTCGAGGAGATCGTAGATCACCCCTGACGAATAGCAGGGTACCAGCACGTTTCCTCCTGCACGAATGGTCATAGCTACAAACACAACAGTTCGGTCAGATGCAGTCAACCAGAGGTCACATTTCTGTGCTCGTAACAAATCTGTACAGTTGGTCTCCACTTCACTGCACTGACATGCATATCAATTCATACTTTAATGTTTTGTGCTGTTAACAGGCACGTTGGATAGGCGTTTGCAAAATTGACTGGACATGAAAGAAGGGAGAGAGAAACTTGCCCAAACGGGTCCTGGATTAGGACAACACCTACCTAGGTTACTGCAGAAGTCCCCTAGCATGCCGTCTGGGTTGGCGGTTGGCATCTGCGTAAGGCCCGTCAAAATCAATACGTCACTGTTCTTCAGCGCGCTCTGATCCATGGGCTGTGGGTGTGTGGTGAGGAGGGACGAGCCCGACACATAGGAAACCTTCTCATAATGTGATTGGATGATCCAATTAGAGCTACCCAATGAGTAGCCAGAGCTCAGGGGTGTGACCTGCACTGCGCCGAAGAGCTCCTGGTGAAGACAAATGACAGAAGACATAGGAAATTAACTGCAATTATTCATTTGTGCATATCTGTCTATTTTAGTCAAATAAGAACACGCAATCCTAGTGAACAGACTGTGGCCTTACCACTTTCTGTGAGTAGCCCACAAGCTGCACCTTGCTGAGGGCAGAATTAACGTCTTGGATACTGTAACACGTCTTCCAAGTCGACACTTCTACAGCATCCTTCAGCGGGCCAGGGAGCAGCCTAGAAACACATTCATGTCTCTATAATGTCCCTTTGTAATGTATTTTTTTGTCCTAAAATAATACAGGTCCTAAGAGAATGTTGAGGGCGTTGGTCAGGATGGTCACCAAGCCATACCTTTGAATTTCCTTATTCTTCCAGCAGGTAGCAGACTGTGCCTTGGGAACTCTCTCCATGAAATTCACCAGCTCCTCCATCAGAAGTCTGAGGGCAGTTAGGTATCATCATCCATTGATATCCACATCAAAGCTATCACTTGAAATACCTGTTTTCACAAAACTGGCTATAATAGTTATAGCCACAACGTAAATTGCTATTTCTTTCTGAATGTTGCAATTGCTGGTGAATGTGTCATGATTACAGTAATGTTCTACAGTCTTCCTACCTGCCAATTTGCAGTGTGGGTTCTGTGGCGTACACGGTTCCAGTGAAGCCTGTGTGCTCAGTGATGTAAGGCAGGGCCATCATACAGTGGTAGTTGGAGATCAGGATGACGTCTATGGTGGACAGGTCCAGCAGCTCTTTCTAAATGACACAGAAGGACATGATAAGCAAGTCTGATTCATCAACACCCACACATAGACTGCCTTGTCCAACCACAGAAGACCTGTTGTCCAGAGTTATTGTTGACTATTAATAACTAAGACAACTAAAATACTGCTAATATTAACTTTGAGATGTGTGTGTGTGGGTGTGTAATAAAAAAACATTTCAATGAATAAGGAAGAGCATTAATTAGCAGGTAATATGTTAACCCATAACTCACAGCCACAGATACTGGATGATGTTTTTCAATAAATTAAGGTTTACCTCAGGGAGACAGAACTCTGGCTGTGAGTCCACAAAGACGCGACCTGCACATTCTTTTAACTCCTGCAGGCAGACGTGTGAGAAAATGTTGTTTGAATACTTTTATAGATCTACATTACATGAAATAGACATGAGACAAAATGGGACCTTATACCTTTTCAAGGTTTATCATGCCATCTTTTGACACCCATCCAGGGAGCTTGGAAAGCCTTGTGCTGGAAAAGAAAGTATTGTTTTCGTCATGGAATAGCACATTGCAATAGGTAATGTTAATACTCTTTGCAATTTTACCTGATAATTAAATTTTAATCAATAATACTAACCGTCCGGACATTTAATTGTGGTTTACCATGAAACCGGTAATTGTCCCATCCCTAGTTACCCTTTAATGTTAACAAATGTGAACTGTGAGTAGCTAATAGCCATGTTATGACACAACCTGATAATTAGAATCCTGAATGCTGATTGGTTTGGTATATGAGAATGTATACATTGGTGATGATATCCCATCACTTTTTATTGCTCCAATTGCATTTGAAATTGTTTTATAAAACCAGTAAGGCATGTCAGGGTTTGTGATATATTGCCAATATACCACAGCTTAGTAGTGTCCAGGCACTCTGCGATGCATCCTGCCCAATAACAGCTCTTAGCCATGTATATTGGAGAAAAAATAAGTGTCTTATTGCTTAAGTATACCTAGAGTATTACGTAATTTCACTTTCCACTGGTACAGTATAATTGCATTTATACATCGTTTGTGAGAGCAATAATGTATTCTTGAGTGTTTGTAATATATTGCCAGTTTATCATGGCTAGGCACCGTTTCTAGGCACTATGATGCACGGTATAATATCGAAAAGTAACACAC
>JACXGM010019115.1:0-18585 GCA_016801145.1 Umbra pygmaea | reverse complement strand
ATTCCTGCATATTCATTTCAGTGCTCTGTCTATCTTAGTCCCATCATTCCTGCATATTCATTTCGGTGCTCTGTCTATCTTAGTCCCATCATTCCTGCATATTCATTTCAGTGCTCTGTCTATCTTAGTCCCATCATTCCTGCATATTCATTTCGGTGCTCTGTCTATCTTAGTCCCATCATTCCTGCATATTCATTTCGGTGCTCTGTCTATCTTAGTCCCATCATTCCTGCATTTTCATTTCGGTGCTCTGTCTATCTTTGACGGAGTTGAAAATCCCACTTTTTGTACTGCGCTCTAAATTGTAGCTGTCTTTAAATAGTGTGGCCCCGACGCAGTCCATTAAATTCCATTGACATGTCTAGCCTATCTAGGGCCTACCTGTTGGAGGTTAGCAGTCTAACTTTCCTTACTGCAATTTCAGCTACTGAAGTTGGGCAACAAAACATACCTACCTAACAGGGCTAGTCAAGGCCAGAATGTCCATCCACTGTTGTGATCCTGGTTAGTCAAATGTTTGTCTTAAGCCAGTTAGTATTATGGGTAAGAGCAATCTCCACTTATAGTGGACTGGAACTTTGCTCCTGTACTTTGCTTACTGTTACTTTGCCGACTAGTATTTTGTTGACTGTTTGCTCCTATTGCGGCCACTGCATCCTTAATGCTAGTTCTCTTGCTTTCATTTTGAATGGCCAGTATGCATTTCTGTTTTAGCAGTCATACATTTATAAAACAAATCAATGTGGTGGCCTTTTCCCCCGCAGGTTTAACAAGCTCTACCTTGAACAATGCGCATTTACATCTTCCTTATTTTCCAGTGTGTCTAGCTAGACTCTACAGTACAGTAGGAACACACAGCACAAACACACAATACACACACAGTACGAACATACAGTACCCACACGCAGTACGAACACACAGCACAAACACACAGTACACACACAGTACGAACATACAGTACACACGCAGTACACACACGCAGTACACACACGCAGTACAAACACGCAGTCCAAACACGCAGTACACACACACAATACACACACGCAATACACACACACGCAGTACACACACATAGTACACACACGCAGTACACACACGCAGTACACACACACGCAATACACACACACGCAGTACAAACACACACAGTACAAACACGCAGTACAAACACGCAGTACAAACACGCAGTACAAACACGCAGTCCAAACACGCAGTACACACACGCAGTACACACACGCAGTACACACACGCAGTACACACACGCAGTACACACACGCAGTACACACCAGATTCTCTGGCACGCAATTTGCGCAGGCTTTTTCACATCATGTTTCCTGCACGTTATAAGCTCTGCGAGTAATCTCGTTCCCAGTCACTTCCGCCCAAATGGGCTGTATGCCATATCACCTGTCTGTCTGCCTGTCTGTCTGTATGTATATATGGTCATAACAGAAAGGCACTATCATAAAACAAAACATGGCAACAAAGAAAATAATGAAATGACTCCTGCTCAATAGTCTGCATACCCTCAGTTCTCAATACGGTGTACAGCCCCCTTCAGCGTCAATGACAGCATGCAGTCTTTTGTGATAGTTGTGAGGCCCAAAATTCTTGCAGGTGGTATAGCTGCCCATTCGTCTTGGCATAATGCCTCCAGATCATGCAAAGTCTTTGGTCGTCTTGCATGAACCGCACGTTTGAAATCTCACCAGACTGGCTTGATGCTATTAAGATCAGGAGAATTCTGTTATAATGATGCATTCAACTTATATAGCGCTTTTCTTCCAAGGAACTCAAAGTGCTTTACACAGTGAGGGGGAAAGCCCACCTCATCCACCACCAATGTGTAGCACCCACCTGTGTGATGCACAGCAGCCATTTTGCGCCAGAACGCTCACCGCACATCAGCTATCAGGTGGAGAGGTGAGTAGTTATATATGCCAATTAGGAAGGAGGGGGATTATTAGGTGGCCATGATTGAAGTGAGGCCTGGTTGGTAATATGGCCATGACACCGGGGTTAACACCCCTACTCGTACAATAAGTGTCACAGGATTTTTAATGAGCACAGATAGTACGGAACCTTTTCAACGTCCTATCCGAAAGATGGCCCCCTATGCAGGGCAAATGTCCTCATCACTACCCTGGCGCATTGGGAATAATCTTTAGACCAGAGGAAAGAGAGCCCCCTACTGGCCCTCCAACACCACTTCCAGCAGCACTGGTCTCCCATCCGGGGATTAACCAGGCCCGACCCTGCTTAGCTTCAGAAGCAAACCAGC
Organism: Umbra pygmaea; assembly: GCA_016801145.1. Taxonomy (NCBI): domain Eukaryota; kingdom Metazoa; phylum Chordata; class Actinopteri; order Esociformes; family Umbridae; genus Umbra; species Umbra pygmaea. The sequence continues at coordinate 16,307 of JACXGM010019115.1, read as the reverse complement.
AGTGCAATACAGGGCTCTATGTTGCTGTTATAATAACAGGTGTATTTTTTGGCCAATTCCGTAATTTCCTCTTCCAAATTCCATGTTTTCTGTTAAATTGTTTTGTGATTCAACTTTTTAATTTAAACCACCCGGCATCAGTGGTTCCTAAACTTCTTTGGTTACTGTACCACCGAGGGTCCTAGTACCCATGGTTGGCAACCACTACCCAGGCATCTGCAACTTGAACAACAGTTTGGACAAAGTTGCATTCAGAATCCTGCACCTAAACCTTAAATATAGAAAATACTGCTGAAATATACAGTTTGCATGTGCATTGAAATATACAGTTTGCACATGCATTGAAATATACAGTTTGCATGTGCATTTAAATATACAGTTTGCATGTGCATTGAAATATACAGTTTGCATGTGCATTGAAATATACAGTTGCATGTGCATTTAAATATACAGTTTGCATGTGCATTGAAATATACAGTTTGCATGTGCATTGAAATATACAGTTGCATGTGCATTGAAATATACAGTTTGCATGAGCATTGAAATATACAGTTTGCATGTGCATTGAAATATACAGTTGCATGTGCATTGAAATATACAGTTGCATGTGCATTGAAATATACAGTTGCATGTGCATTGAAATATACAGTTGCATGTGCATTGAAATATACAGTTTGCATGTGCATTGAAATATACAGTTTGCATGTGCATTGAAATATACAGTTGCATGTGCATTGAAATATACAGTTTGCACATGCATTGAAATATACAGTTGCATGTGCATTGAAATATACAGTTTGCATGTGCATTGCCAGATAGGCTACAATTAATTTCTATATGATCAAAGTAATTATTTCTCCACTTGTAGAGGAAAAGCTGTTTCACAAATTTGTGCATAGGGTATTTGTCGTGTTAATAGGGCCTACTAGCTTTAAAATACAATTACCAGGCAAGACACTGATTTTTCTTATGGATTAACAGAAGATTCTAACCAATGTAAAAACTAAATTGAGTAGACAGACAAAGTAACATTTCCTCAGAAATCTACGTAAAGTGGAACAATGATAAATATCTATTTATATATGTTATTTTATAACATTGTATCATACATTTAACTATTTATATATGTTATTTTATAACATTGTATCATTCATTTAACTATTTATATATGTTATTTTATAACATTGTATCAAGTTGATATTGGTCATTGTTCCCCTTTAAATAGTAGCCTACACTTAGTCATGCATTTGGATAAGAAAGAGTGGAGAAAAGCATTGTCTGTTTGGGCATTTTAAATGGAGAAGATACATTTAAATGATATGCTGCCAAGCTCCAAGACCAACAGAAACTGTATGTCGAAATAGAGCACAAATGAACTTCCATATTTGCTGCAATTTATATTAGTAGAAATGTGTTGACAATTATTAATATTACAGGGCTATATTAAAATACAGTTGCCATCAAAACACTTTTGTGATCAAACCTGATGTAAGGATCCATATCATAGACTTTGACCTGAGTTTTACCTCCCATCTTAACAAGGTGACGAAAATCTCTTAAGTTCATCTCAGAAATATTGCTAAAGTTAGACCGTTCATAATTCAAAAAGATGCATAGAAACTAATTCACACATTTATTACAATTAAATTGGACTCCTGCGATGCCCTCTTTACAGGTCTCCCAAAAAAAGTATTTAGAGAAGATTCAACTCATCCAGAACTCAGCAGCTCTTAACAAGAACAAATATTCTAAATGTTTTTTATTGATGCAAATGTCTTTCATTTTATTTTGACTTTTATTGATGTAAAGCACTTTGAGTTCCCTGTAAGAAAGGTGCTATATAAAAAGTGTTGATTATTATTTTTATAAAAACAGGCGATCTATTGGATAATGATCTATTGGATAATGATCTATTGGATAATGATCTATTGGATAATGATCTATTGGATAATGATCTATTGGATAATGATCTATTGGATAATGATCTATTGGATAATGATCTATTGGATAATGATCTATTGGATAATGGATGACATGTGGGCTGCAGTAGAGGTTCCCGGGGGACGCAGAAGTTAAAATTTAAAAGGCAAAAAATAATGTGTCCATAAACACTGATGACAGATGCTGTTTTCCCAATGTAAGGCAAATCTATCTCGTTAATTTATGTGAGTACATAGATTTGGAAATAATTTGGGTGTTGTTCTATATGGAAGGCAGTAATTTAAACCTACAATCCACATGTTTCTGTAGTCGAATGAACCAATTGAGCTATTCAGAACCATGACGTGAGCTGCAGCTGAAGTATTTACCAATAAGGAATAATAACAATATACACAAAAAGTTGCCTACTCGTATCCTATCAGTGTCTTAATTTTAAAATGTTACAGTAGAATGTAGCCTATTTCAAGTATATTCAACCCTTTGGATAAATTCCAGAAAATTCAGCTACCATATTCCCCAGACACTTACATACAAAACGTGCACACGGCTCCACTCCATCCTCATGTCTTCCCAGCTCTACAAGTTAACAGAATCAGACATCTTAGTTGCCTAATTTTAGTTCTAATTATCCATCCAGAATTATTTTCTGTCAAATGTCGAGCCATACAGCACAATAATTTTTTGAAAGCTGATTTACAAAATAATTTATATATATATATACTGCTACAACACAATGTAACTTCCAGTCTTCCAACCTCAGAAGGGGGAAGTGTGGAACCATCCAAGCTGAGTATAGTAAGGGTGGGACTTTGTTGACCTCAACTGAGGAGGTAATAGAGCGGTGGAAGGAGCACTTTGAGGAACTCCAGAATCCTACTTCTATACCCTCTATATTATAGGCAGAGCTAGAGGATGATGGGGGATTGTCGTCAATTTCCCTGGTGGAATTCACTGAGGTAGTCAAACAACTCCACAGTGGCAAAGCCCCAGGGATTGATGAGATCCATCCAGAAATGCTGAAAGCTCTGGGTGTGGAGGGGCTGTCTTGGCTGACACGCCTCTTCAACATTGCATGGAATTCTGGGACAGTGCCAAAGGAGTGGCAGACTGGGGTGGTGGTTCCGCTGTTCAAAAAGGAGGACCAGAGCTACAAGTCAACAGAATCAGACATCTTAGTTGCCTAATTTTAGTTCTAATTATCCATCCAGAATTATTTTCAGTCAAATGTCGAGCCATACAGCACAATAATTTTTTGAAAGCTGATTTACAAAATAATTTATATATATATATACTGCTACAACACAATGTAACTTCCAGTCAATCACACTTCTGTGAAATCACACTGTCCACTCAGGAAGCAACACTGATTGAGAATCAATTTCACATGCTGTTGTGCAAATGGAACAGACAACAGGTGGAAATTATAGGCAATTAGCAAGACACCCCCAATAAAGGAGTGGTTCTGCAGTTGTTGACCACAGACCACTTCTCAGTTCCTATGCTTCCTGGCTGACGTTTTGGTCACTTTTGAATGCTGGCGGTGCTTTCACTCTAGTGGTAGCATGAGACGGAGTCTACAACCCAAACAATTGGCTCAGGTAGTGCAGCTCATCCAGGATGGCACATCAATGCGTGCTGTGGCAAGAAGGTTTGCTGTGTCTGTCAGCGTAGTGTCCAGAGCATGGAGGCGCTACCAAGAGACAGGCCAGTACATCAGGAGATGTGGAGGAGGCTGTAGGAGTGCAACAACCCAGCAGCAGGACCGCTACCTCCGCCATTGTGCAAAGAGGAGCACTGCCAGAGCCCTGCAAAATGACCTCCAGCACGCCACAAATGTGCATGTGTCCACTCAAACGGTCAGAAACAGACTCCATGAGGGTGGTATGAGGGCCCGACGTCTACAGGTGGGGGTTGTGCTTACAGCCCAACACCGTGCAGGATGTTTGGCATTTGCCAGAGAACACCAATATTGGCAAATTCAACACTGGCGCCCTGTGCTCTTCACAGATGAAAGCAGGTTCACATTGAGCACATGCGACAGACGTGACAGAGTCTGGAGAAACCGTGGAAAAAGTTTTGCTGACCAGTTTGGCGGTGGGTCAGTAATGGTGTGGGGTGGCATTTCTTTGGGGGGCCGCACAGCCCTCCATGTGCTTGCCAGAGGTAGCCTGACTGCCATTAGGTACCAAGATGAGATCCTCAGACCCCTTGTGAGACCATATGCGGGTGCGGTTGGCCCTGGGTTTCTCCTAATGCAAGACAATGCTAGACCTCATGTGGCTGGACTGTGTCAGCAGTTCCTGCAAGAGGAAGGCATTGATGCTATTGACTGGCCCACCCGTTCCCCAGACCTGAATCCGATTGAGCACATCTGGGACATGATGTCTCGCTCCATCCACCAACGCCATGTTGCACCACAGACTGTCCAGGAGTTGGCGGATTCTTTAGTCTGGGAGGACATCCTTCAGGAGATCATCCGCCAACTCATCAGGAGCATGCCCAGGCGTTGTAGGGAGTTCATATGGGCACGTGGAGGCCACACACACTACTGAGCCTCATTTTGACTTGTTTTAAGGATCAGCCTGTAGTGTGGTTTTCCACTTTGATTTTGAGTGTGACTCCATATCCAGACCTCCATGGGTTGATAAATTTGATTTCCATTGATCATTTTTGTGTGATTTTGTTGTCAGCACATTCAACTATGTAAAGACGAAAGTATTTCATACACTTAGTTCATTTATTCAGATCTAGGATGTGTTATCTTAGTGTTCCCTTAATTTTTTTGAGCAGTGTATATATATAAGCATGTTGAGAACAATTTTTCATTTGAAACGGCAACCTGGTCAAGATAAAAGCGTTGAGGTGCAGAAGACATAAAGTTACACATGAATTACATGACAAAGAAGTACAGAATAAAAATAACAAAAACAAGAATACAGTGTGGCGATCTTCAGATTAAACAACTAAACAATTAAGAATTTGTACAGTTAGTACAACAACATGTCAGCATTGGGAGTTATATATTTGGTAGGTACAGTGGCGTGGCAATATACTATACAGTCAATGTGATATAGGGTCTGAGAGAGAGAGGTAGATTTATGGTAATATAAAGTAGCAGTGCAAAAATAAAACTAGCGTAAGTGATGTAATGACCAAGGCTGTGGGAAAGTGCAAAACATACAATGACAGCTGTGCGGGTGAAAGTTTGCAAAATGCATTACTGGCCGGAAAGAGCAGGTGGAGTCGTCATGGTGTAGAATCCAGTGTTTTATTATTAATTCATGAATTTATTATAACAACTTGCTCCATTAGAGTGCAATAATTTAGACAAAATGACATTATTCTTTTGCAAATAGGAAAATACAGCAATGTTAAAACATTACTTTTAGAATGAATTATAATCCCCTTTTCAGCACACATACAGTCATCAACCAAATGCATTTTTTAAGTCCCAGACTTGTGTTATTCCCACTTGCAACATCCAGCCCAGTGTGGGCTGGCATTAACATCAAACTGAGATACGGACTCATGAATTATATTGTTTATTTATCATGTATTATGTGTTTCATTATTACCTATGCATTGCATTGTAGTTTTTGGTTCATTTATGTATACATCTCCTTTAAGTTCTTGCGACACATCTCTCTGGTTTGGCTATTGCTAAGATAGGGTTTAGGTTAGGCTGGTATCTTGTAGATTCTGATTGATGATTACCTTCAGCTTTGATCGATTAGCTAATTAAGTGTCATTAGGCTTGGCAAACTAGAGGGAGGTGTCGGGCATTGATAATCTGTTGCTGGGATATTCAGTTTGTGAGTATTCTTTGTTGGTTTTGTTTTGTTCTAAAGCCAAGTCCCGGAGCTGTGTCTGCATGTCTGTGTGTTGTGAAAAGTATGTACCGGTAGTTGGGTTTGTGTCTTATGTGTACGCTCTGTATATGTGTTTTATCTTCAGTGTCTATGCCAATGGAAGCGCATAGCATTAGCTAGTAGGATATATATTTGTTGTGCGACTCACCCTCCAAGTCACCTGCAACTATTCCAGTAATACGGACTCGTTAACATTAAACCCTACAAACCATCTACCTGCTTTGGTCTCTCTCCTTCACCCACAACATCTAAACCTTGCCACCACTGTCATATAATTATGTATATATAGCTCGCCTTGTCACCCCTTGCGTTTGTCTGTCATTGTATGTTTCAAGGTTGGTTTCGTTTTTGAATCTTTGTTTGTGTGATTTCAAGCTGCATTCCGTCCATTCTTTGAAACATTCATTAAAATCCTCTACTGGGTTCTACACCTGCCAACAATTTTCTTACCGCTATATCTGACAACTATATTCCATTGCAGTGTTTTAATTAAGTTCATTAATGTGCATTCATTTGGTGCAAGTTCATTATTCCTGCCAAATCAACCTTTGTAGAATAAATGCAAATTTAATCATCTATCAACAGTGTTTGGATATGTCAATTTGACTTTTTAACGTCAAACATCGCACAGCATTTTTTTACACTAGAGCCCGACCGATAAAGGATTTTTAAGGCCGATACTGATACAAATATTTGGTGATTTAAAAATCTAATATTCCGATATATCGGCCGATATATATTTTAAAAAATCCAGAAACTAGTAACAAAACATAAACAAATTTCCCTAACATTAGTTCTTTGTAGTTATTTATGAGTTATGAGTCCTCACTAAAATAACATAATGCAGTATAAAAATAAACTTGTTTGTTTTATTGTCACAACAGAAGAGAGGAACTTGAAAATATATTAAAGTTCTGATAAATAAAATGTATAAAAATACAAACTTAAGATATAAAACTTAAAGTAATTTGAACAAAAACACAACAACAACAACAACAAAAAAATCTAAGTTCCCAGTATTAATAGATTTAATAGCTTCATAAACATAACTGAACAGGACTAGAAAAAAATATTCTGTTAAGTTCAAAGTTCAGATAAATAACAACAACAGCAAAATATAAACTATATACAGTATATGAGGTAGTGTACTGAATCAGTCAGTCCTCAATAACCGCAGTTCAGCAGACGCAGTTAAAAAAAACATTATTATTTATCAGCCATTATAAATGCCGATACCGATAGTTTGGAAAAAGCCTAATATTGGCCGATAATATCGACCTGCCGATATATCGGTCAGGTTCTATTTTACACAGTGGTGACTTTTGGGTGGGGGTACTGTGGGGGTACTGTGAGGGCTGGCATTAACAGAACTGAGACTGGACTCCTTTCAAATAGTGCTTATTTTCTGTTATAGTTTGTGTTGTCTTTCTTTCAATGCTTTGCATGGAATTTTTATTTCTATGAAATGTCCCTTTAAGTTCATGTAACACCTCTCTCTAGTTTTGCTGTTGTTAGGTTAGGCTGGTAGCTTGTACATCTGATGATTAATAATTACGTTCAGCCATGTTCTATTAGCCAGTTAGTTTATAAAGAGCAAAAGGTGGCCAAACTAGAGAGAGTTTGTCAGTCATTGATTATGTGTTTGTTGTGGGGAGAGGCTGTCCGGGAGCTACACTAAAATGTAAGTTGTGAAGAGAGTGTTGTTGAAGTTTGGAAGTTTATGCGTACACTCTTTACTTGTATGTTAGCTGATCATTGTTCATGCCACTGTGAGAGTGTAATTAGCTATATAAGTACACTCGTTGTGCACTCACTTCAACTGTTTGCCTGAAACTGCATATATGTATGTTCCTGGATTGTCCATTAAAAACAAGCAACAACCATCTACTGCCTGCTCTGGTCTCCCTCTCTCATATTCACCACACCAAATCGTGACACATACAGTAGCTCACAAAAGTGAGTACACCCCTCACATGTGAAAATATTTGATTATAACTTTTCAACACTGAAGAAATGACACTTTGCTACAATGTAAAGTAGTGAGTGTATTAGGCAACAACTGTTTTTAATAAATGGCTGTGCATGGACTTACGAAAAGAACATTAAGTTGTCATGAATTATGTTGGAGTAAATCTGTTACACTACTATTATGCCTAGTATGCATGGTTAAGACACAGTAGAGCAGCTGAGGTACAAGTAACGTCGATCAACCACACTGATTGGTTTCTCAAGCAGAGCTGGGTGTGTGTGAGCATGTGTCTGTGTGTGTCTGTGTGCATGTGTCTCTGATTGTGTGAGCGTGTGCCTGAGCGTGTGTCTGTGTCTGTGTGCATGTGTCTCTGATTGTGTGAGCATGTGTCTGTGTGTCTGTGTGCGTGTGTCTGATTGTGTGAGCATGTGTCTGTGTGTCTGTGTGCATGCGTCTCTGATTGTGTGAGCATGTGTCTGTGTGCATGTGTCTGATTGTGTGAGCGTGTGTCTGTGTGCGTGTGTCTGATTGTGTGAGCGTGTGTCTGTGTGCGTGTGTCTGATTGTGTGAGCATGTGTCTGTGTGTCTGTGTGCATGCGTCTCTGATTGTGTGAGCATGTGTCTGTGTGCGTGTGTCTGATTGTGTGAGCGTGTGTCTGTGTCTTCATGGGTGTTTGATGTGGATGCGTGAGCAGTTGGGGAGGCTATTTAAGACAGGTGTTGTTCCTCTAACAAACTTCCTGCTTATAACACCTAACAGACATACACAGACACGCATACAGTATATCTAAATCTGATGGTCTTATTTTACTCATAGAAAAAGGTGTATTATACATGTGTGAGAATTCACGCTGTGTCCTTGCTAGAGGATGCATGACTTACACATAGAGGTAAGAGTGGTCTACCATTATACCTTCAAGACTGACTTCCATCCTGTTGTACTCACAAGGTGCTTGGAACGTCTGGCCATGCCCTACATCTACACCATCACTCCAGGTAGAACCACTCCAATTTGCATAACTGTCCAACAGATCAACATGACGCAATCTCAACTTCACTTTCCTACGCGAAGAAAAGGAACACGTGTGTGAAAACTGTTCAAAGGTCAAAATCCAACACCATCATTCCAGCTCATCACCAAGCTGAACCTGCTAAACTGAATACTGGCCTTCATGTTGGGTCGCACCCAAATAGCGAGTAGCAGCACGGGCACAGATAGACCTCAGGGAGGGGGTGGAGCCCCTCCTGCCCTCAAACTAAAAAGTGCCCACATGGCTGGTGGTGCTGTATTGTTTTTATAATCTTGATAAATCTTTCATTTAAAACGTAATTGTCGTGTATTTATGGGCCCCCTTGGATGATTCCAACTTTACAGGGAGGATAAAAACAATTCTCACACTGATACGGTGTGTTGACTATACAGTACTCTGTTAGCAATGTTTGCCACCTACAAACTTGTTTTTAGACACACGTTACCGGCTAGCTGGTCTATTATATTGTTCAACATTTAAATGAGTAGCAAGCAATCTATAATTTGTGCTAAAATATGAGATATTATTTAAACAACAGGAGAACTTAGTTGGTGACATGCAAAAGCATTGATAGACAATTTGTACTTCATTTTAAAGCTTATAGCTTCCTCTTATTGGTGTATACAACTAAAAAATATATGGTTTGTGGTCAATGTGACTAAATATTAAAGTGCAAGATACACAGTGAATGTAGCTAGCCAGCAGTCCATCCCTGGCTTCTCCAGAATCGTATTATTCCGCACATTACTCTATTAATCAGTAAGATTTTGTTCTTGGATTTGCACATGCTTGCTCATCACTGAGAGACTGAAGACTCACAGTATTGTACCACTTAACTAGTCCAACTAAATGTTACTTATTTGACAAATGCACCTTAATCATAGCTTACATATGTATCTGTTGATCCTATTATTGAATTATGTACAAAATAAATATTTTAAGCTTTATGTTAATTGTTATTCTTACGAAGTCATTTGATGCTGGATATTTAAAATAATGGGTTTACTACACACATATCAGTATTACTGCTTGGCCACTGAACATCTTCTATATAATGTATTGATTATATATGGTAGGCTGTTACATTTTGCCTATGAGCACTACCTCGAATGAATAAACATTTGAATAATTTAAACTCCAGGCTGCAGGATGGAAGTGAACACACTGATGTTATCCCGGAGGACTCCAGAGGCAGTTGCAGGGTACCGAAGGGCCTGAAGGGCCCGAAGGGCTGCAGCCTCTGCCGTGAAAGAGGCAAAGCAGCGGGTGTGGGAAAAGTTCGGAGAAGACATGGAGAAGGACTTTCGGTCGGCACCAAAGTGCTTCTGGAAAACCGTCCGCCACCTCAGAAGGGGGAAGTGTGGAACCATCCAAGCTGTATACAGTAAGGGTGGGACTTTGTTGACCTCAACTGAGGAGGTAATAGAGTGGTGGAAGGAGCACTTTGAGGAACTCCAGAATCCTACTTCTATGCCCTCTATATTATAGGCAGAGCTAGAGGATGATGGGGGATTGTCGTCAATTTCCCTGGTGGAAGTCACTGAGGTAGTCAAACAACTCCACAGTGGCAAAGCCCCAGGGATTGATGAGATCCGTCCAGAAATGCTGAAAGCTCTGGGTGTGGAGGGGCTATCTTGGCTGACACGCCTCTTCAACATTGCATGGAATTCTGGGACAGTGCCAAAGGAGTGGCAGACTGGGATGGTGGTTCCCCTGTTCAAAAAGGAGGACCAGAGTGTGTGTGCCAATTACAGGGGTATCACACTTCTCAGCCTCCCTGGTAAAGTCTACTCTAAGGTGCTGGAAAGGAGGGTGCGGCCGATAGTTGAACCTCAGGTTGAAGAAGAACAATGTGGATTCTGTCCTGGTCGTGGAACGGATCAGATCTTTACTCTCGCAAGGATCCTGGAGGGGGCCTGGGAGTATGCCTATCCTGTCTACATGTGTTTTGTGGATTTGGAGAAGGCGTATGACCGGGTCCCCCGGGAGATATTGTGGGAGGTGCTGCGGGAGTATGGGGTGAGGGGGTCCCTACTTAGGGCCATCCAATCTCTGTATGACCAAAGAGAGAGTTGTGTCTGGGTTCTCGGCAGTAAGTCTGACTCGTTTCATGTGAGGGTTGGTCTCTGCCAGGGCTGCGCTTTGTCACCACTCCTGTTTGTAGTATTTATGAACAGGATATCGAGGCGTAGTCGAGGTGGGGATGGGTTGCAGTTCGGTGGGCTGAGGATCTAATCGCTGCTTTTTGCAGATGATGTGGTCCTGATGGCATCATCGGCCTGTGACCTTCAGCACTCACTGGATAGGTTCGCAGTCGAGTGTGAAGCGGCTGGGATGAGGATCAGCACCTCTAAATCTGAGGCCATGGTTCTCAGCAGGAAACCGATGGAGTGCCTACTCCAGGTAGGTAATGAGTCCTTACCCCAAGTGAAGGAGTTCAAATACCTTGGGGTCTTGTTCGCGAGTGAGGGAATAGGGATGCTCATTTCGGGTAATTTACCTGACCGACAACCGGAACTCGTTAACCGATTATTATCCGTTAACTGATAAGATTATAAGATTCAATTAGCTTTAAATAAAAAATTAAATTGACGAGTGTCTTTAACTCGTTAAATATACAAAAAAACATTTTTTTACGGATTTGTTTTAATGTCTAAACAGCATACATAACAGATCAACAACAGCTGCCTGGTGCACCAGCTTTGCGTATAAGTTCACTCGGGTGCAAAGTCCCCACTAAACGATACAATGAAACTATTTAGTTATACACAGCTTTACATACTAAAGCTATGTCGATGTTTGGTTTCACCAAACTACACTAGTGTAAAGTCCACACCAACCAAAATATTGTCGCAGAAAATTTGTCGTAGACGTTTCTGTTTTCAATCAAAGGAAAGTATACCTGATGCGGTGTTTACCGAGTTGTCAAATTATAGAATGAGAATAGTCTGTGACAATCTGGAACAATGTTGTTGCTTACAGGAGGCCTACTGCAAATAAGGGCTATATTTCATTAACACAAAACAAAATGTTGATAATGCTTGATATGCGTTATACTAACTTAACAATATCTGCAGAGCGCACCCATTTCATTGAAATGACCATTACGGTCCTGTCTGAAAATAAAGTGTGTGTTGTCAATCACTGTGTATGTTGTTTTTAAGGTAACATTATTTTGTCGGCTATAATGCATCAGGAGCATGATGAAGTATAGCCGATAACATAATATACGCTTCCCAATACAATAGCGTTATACATTTCTGTACATGAAAAAATGAAAGCGCAAGTTAATATCACAGTCATCATAAATGTCCAAGGGTTGTCATTTTAAACGAAGAACGCGTTGCAGACGCAAAACAGGCAGCCGGTATATTTCGCTCCTCATTACCTATATCTCCCCACCTTTTAAAACGAAGTGCCAGGCTCTGGTTGCGCGTGTCAATGCGCCACGTGATTTAACTAATATAGGCTATATATACGTAAAAAATAAATACTTCTTAACCGTTTAACTGATAGTATTATTCGGTCAAACGTTTTACTTTCGGTTAATGGTTAAACGGTCAAAATAAGCATCCCTATGAGGGAACAATGGAGCGGGAGATTGGTCAGAGAATCTGCGCAGCGGGGGCGGTATTACACTTATTATATCACACCGTTGTGACGAAAAGAGAGCTGAGCCAGAAGGCAAAGCTCTCAATCTACCGGGCAGTTTTTGTTCCTACCCTCACCTATGGTCATGAAGGCTGGGTCATGACCGAAAGAATGAGATCCAGGGTACAAGCGGCCGAAATGGTTTTCTTCAGGAGGGTGGCGGGCGTCTACCTTAGAGATAGGGTGAGAAGCTTAGTCATCCGTGAGGATTTTAGAGTAGAGCCGCTGCTCCTTTGCGTCGAAAGGAGCCAGTTGAGGTGGTTTGGGCATCTGGTAAGGATGCCCCCTGGGCGCCTCCCTAGAGAGGTGTTCCAGGCATGTCCAGCTGGGAGGAGGCCTCGGGGAAGACCCAGGACTAGGTGGCGGGATTATATCTCCAACCTGGCCTGGGAACGCCTCGGGATCCTCCAGTCAGAGCTGGTTAATGTGGCTCGGGAAAGGGACGTTTGGGGTCCCCTGCTGGAGCTGCTGCCCCCACGACCCGATCCCGGATAAGCGGATGAAGATGGATGGATGGAAATGTAAGACATTCTACCAGTCGTCGTATGAGATTAGTTCATTATCTTAAATGTTTTTGGATTTGCGCAGGTGCATTACTTCTATTATCAAGTATATGGTTAATCAACTTTTGTTCTTTCCTTATTTTTTACGAAGGCTTATTATTTCTATGATCCAGTACCTACGGTACAGATCAGTACACTCTAGTTCTTTTCATTCATTTCGATCAGTGCATCATGCGAAAATGAACGATACAAAATGATTTGTTCATTTGAATGAACGGGACCCAAAGATACGAGTCAGTAAAAAGAATCGAACTTCCCATAAATAGTGGTCAATACTTGTCAAAAGTATGAAACCACTCAAACTGTTAAAGTAATTACATAAATGTAATAAATAAATTAAGCCCTAATTGATTTCCCATGATGGGAATACATATACATCATGAAACAGGGGACCTACACTGTAAATATAATGTTTTACCAAAAGTAATATCTTAATGTTTTTTGGCTGAATGGCGATTTACGAAATATATCTCAATATTGTTTGTGTGGGTTAAATGCTCAGTTTTAAATTTTAAATAAAATTTTAATTTATTTAAAATCTAAGCAAATTACATGTGAGAAAAAACAAAGTGCATATATAACTAAAATAGTAATATCTTTGACTATACTACTTCAGTTGTTAACACAATAACAGACTGCTGAAAAGTAGAGATACAGGTTATCCTTTTCTGATGAACAAGATACACACAGCAGCTTTGCAAATATGAAATGTAAATAAACAAATCCTCATAAAATATATTAAATAATACATTTGCACATCTCTGAGAATACCTCTTCCATTACTTAACATAATAACAAAGACAGAACAAAAGAGGGCAAAATACAGGTACTTAAAAAAACTATATTTTTGTACAAATAACAAAGATAAAAAATAAACTGGACTTCTTGCTCTGAGAAAGTACTTTAGATTTCTAGTGATCTGAACACTACATCAAGGAAAACCTTTCCTTGTGTGTAGCTCTGTAGTTATCTCACAGGTTTTGTGCAAGAAACACTAAGCCTATTAACAGAGTCCAGATTGACAGCTGCCCTAAGGCAGGTTACAATGTTTCCACTGCAACTTCAAACCCTCTCAGAAGGTGGCTGAGTGCTGGAAAGAAAGTGGCATACATTAGTATGCAAACGTTTAGGCACCCCTGACAAATTCCATGATTTTCAATTAGACAGGTTTATATTTGGGCACTCTTGTCATTTTGTTGATTTGAATACATGTAACTACCTAGCACTGGAAAATTGGAACACACAATTGGTTTGGTGAGCTCATTAAGCCTTGAACTTCATAGACAGGTGCATCCAATCATGAGAAAAGGTATTTACAGTGCCTTGCGAAAGTATTCGCCCCCCTTGAACATTTCGACCTTTTGCCACATTTCAGGTTTCAAACATAAAGATTTAAAACTGTATTTTTTGTGAAGAAGCAACAACAAGTGGGACATAATCATGAAGTGGAACGAAATTTATTGGATATTTCAAACTTTTTTAACAAATAAAAAACTGACAAACTGGGCGAGCAAAATTATTCAGCCCCCTTAAGTTAAGACTTTTGCTGCGATTACAGCTGTAAGTCGCTTGGGGTGAGTCTCTATCAGTTTTGCACATCGAGAGACTGAAATTTTTGCCCATTCCTCCTTGCAAAACAGCTCGAGCTCAGTGAGGTTGGATGGAGAGCGTTTGTGAACAGCAGTTTTCAGTTCTTTCCACAGATTTTTGATTGGATTCAAAGTTTGAAATATCCAATAAATTTTGTTCCACTTCATGATTGTGTGGAGCGTTTAGTAGATATTATTGTAAAAAGGTGTAACTCTCACACTATCTGAGAGTGCCCCAAACCCTCTTCACCCATCCTGGGGTGGAGGGTCCGCTGGAGGACGTGGCAGCCTGGGCAGCCTCCCTGACTAAGCTGCTGGTGGCCAATTTGCTGGCAACAGGGCAGACTCCTGCGGTAACAGCCCTGGGGACAGAAGCACTGAAGAGAGCCAGGGAGGTGACGTCAGCACTGTGGCAAGCTCTGGCTGGTCAGCTGCTATAGCGGGTACCTGAGGCAGGTAGGTATAGGCAGGGTCCGCAGGCTGGCACGCTGAGGCAGCAACCGACCCTGTCATGTCAGTCCGAATTACCGCCTCCTCAATTGACTCAGCTGCTGCCAACCTAAACGCCTCCTCCAGCATCATCTCCCCTGGCTCTTCACTCAATACAGAGCAGCAATAAAGTCTCCAATTCCCCGTCCTCTATAGGCCGTTCTCCAGGCCAACGCTTCTCGGAGTGCAGCCTCACCGGCCTGTGGCTGTTCCACCTTGGCTTGCTGCGTCTCCTGGTCCTGCTTCTCCTTCTTGTAGCCTGCCAGAGAGGGCGATGTTGAAGGCAGCATCAGTTCGACGGTCTCTCCAGGCCCCATGGGATGTGGAATTTTGGTGTTAACCCACCAAGGTGTAGAAGTGGGTGCCCACAAGGCCATACTATCCACCGCTGCATCTAATGGTATGGAAAAGTGATGTTCCCTGGTAGTAACACATGAACACCACCTTGATAGCCCCCTGAAAACTTCCTTGGGGAAGCCCCAGTCATTGATCTCAACGTTCTCCTCGTCTGAGGAAAGCAGACCCAGGTCCTCTTCGTGGTATGCATAACCCCAGGGGTCCGGCATGGGTGGCGTAGGTTAACAGTAACTGAATAACTGAACTGCTATTATACACCTGAGATGAGTTACTCCAATGAAGGCAGACTAATGAATACAAATACTGACTGAGACAAAACAAAACCACCAAATCAACATTGTATGAAATCTCCTTTTTATTAAATTACAATTAGAATTCATTCTATTACCAAAATAGTCTTATGTTCGTTTATAATATATTTATATATATATATATATATATATATATATATATATATTTAAATCAAGCAAGAATTTATATGAAAAGAAAGTAATATTTGGTGAAATCTTTTTATATGTATTTTTTTAAATAATACACTTCCTTAAAAACGCAATATTTTAACTTTTAATTGAAATGTACTTTTTGGTTTTCCAACTGAAATTAGGGAAAAACAAAGACTGTTTTATTAACAAATCATCTGTACAGGAAGCAACCCTAAATAAAGCATTATGTATATAATTACCTAATGTTACCTAATGTTATTTACTATGTCAACGCAGATGCATCTCAACTGATCTGTACAAAAACAACAGTGGTTAGGTTCCAATTGAGTATCTTTCTCTGTCTGTATGCCTGTCTCTCTGTCTGCCCGCCTCTCTGTCTGTCTTCCTGTCTCTCTGTCTGTCTGC
>JACXGM010019114.1:0-18587 GCA_016801145.1 Umbra pygmaea | reverse complement strand
GATCCATTTGAGATCTCTGATTTAGATCCAAGAAAGACAAAGATGAGGTTATGTGTGGTTCATTCTCCTGAGCAAAATGTGAGAATTATGAGACAGTGCTCATAATCTCATGTTGGTGTTAAACAGAGCTCATTGTTGTCTAGGAGCAACAAAAGAGAATATGATGAGATCTTTTTTGGGATTTTGCCTTCCTATGGGATGTCATGTAAGGATGCAGCCTTCAAATTGGGACACAGCTTATATATTTATTTGCATTTCATTACCCATACGTTGTCAATTGGCCGCACCATGGGTTGTGTGTAATACATGCTAAGCAACTGCTTGACAACAAAAATGTAATTGGTTGGCCGTCTCTTGACTATCTTTTTTTCAGACAGGACACAAGCAATGCGATTTATTTCCAAGTTTGACATGATGCTTTTTAATACCTGTAGTGATAGTTAATTTTAATGATTTTACAAATATTACTGTTCCAAGTGCTGATACTGATGTTTTTCTTATTGTGTTTTAAGGTAAAACTGTAGCTAGCCAGATTATTATGTTGGTTGTTAAATTACTTTAATGTACTAGGCTCAAATGTACATCATATAGTCTATACATTTTGTAAGATACCTTATTTACTAGTATGCATATGTATAGCATAGGATTGTGCCATTGTGGGTGGATTAACTTTTCAATATAATCATGAAAAACATTTTTCGCCTTTAATTTCCCTTAATAACACTTGGAAAGTTTTAATCAAATGAATGTCATGCTTTTGTTATAGTATTAAATATGTTTGACAGTTTATTGTATTCTGTTGAAGTTTTTTGCATGTTTACGAAAAGAAGCAGAGAATCAAAATATTCATTTGCCATATTTTCAGAATTGCGAGAATCATAATAACGTACATATCATATTGGCACAAAAGTATTGTGATAAAATTGTATTGTGAGGTCCCTTGCAATTCCCAGCCCTAGAATCCAGGAGTCGCTGCAAAAGATCAGCAATTACACAAACCAATGTCTTTTTACACTGTATGAAGCCACGACATTGTATGTGAAGATGGACAAACTAGAGAATGTCATTCAGAGTAATATGTGGAACAACATACTCCAGTGTTTCCACAAGACTAAAACTGGTTTACAGGCAGTTGACCTGGATTTATGTAATGCTGTTAATTTGGTCAGCTCGTTGAGGGATTATGTAGCCAGTCTACGAGAAGATTTTGACAAGTTTGAAAGTGATGAAAAAAAACATGTCCCATCTTTGTCACACTGAGACACAGAAAAAGGAAAAAATTAGTCAATAAATCCACTGAACCTGACAATGAGCGGTCAAGCCACGACAAATTCAAAACAACAGTTTTTATCTCCGTCATAGACCATCTCTTCAACTGGATAGGAAGTATCACTCCTACAAAAGTGGGGCATTAAAAATAGACAGAGATCCACGATGTGCCAAAAACGACTGAATCACCTGTCTCTGATGTCCATTGAAAATGACGTTCTGCGCAAATTTGATTATACCGGCCTCATTAGGACTTATCTGCCAGAAAATCAAGAAAAAATTCTAAAGGTACAATTATGCAAGAATATGTACAAATGTATTATTGTGCTGCCGTTTCATTATTGCTGTTATGATAACAGTGTTATAATGTGCTGCTGTGCTGCTGTTTTTATTATGGCTTTGTTTTATACACAGTTTAGTGTATTGCACAGTGGTTTATGTCTCAGTAATGGTGTTGTGATTTTGCCTCAGTAAAACAGGGTGTTCTGCACCGATGCAGATGCTGTAGCCTAACTGTTGGTTTATAAAGCTAAAAGTGGTAACCAGCTTGCAGTTGAACTGTGAATGCAGAGAATTCTGTTGCTTTGCTGGTTATAGTTACATACCTCCTTTGTAATTGTTTTGTGGCTGTAGTGGCAGAGGGTAATATCTGATATTCTTTCCAATAGTTTTGGTTGTAGTGCCGGTGTTCACATTATTTACGCGTGGACCATGTATGGCACTAAATACATTTTTCCAGTAAAGCATAATGATTAAGGAGGGGCCTCACACTAAATAGCAGCCTAGGTGGCCCCTGGCCACCTTAAACCACCCCTGGCCACATTAGCTACTGGTTTAATCTGGTCTAAATTATAGTTCTCATTACTGGTAAAAGAATAGCAATCTAGTTAGCCATCTGATATTTACAATCCATATTGATCGTCTTCTTTCACGCTGAAGTCAAATCAAGGCTACTATAGGGTAAAGGGTAAAGCATGAAATG
Source organism: Umbra pygmaea (assembly GCA_016801145.1). Lineage (NCBI taxonomy): Eukaryota > Metazoa > Chordata > Actinopteri > Esociformes > Umbridae > Umbra > Umbra pygmaea. The sequence continues at coordinate 16,336 of JACXGM010019114.1, read as the reverse complement.
GATTTCTGAAAAGATTGGCTTTTTCTAAAGAACGCAAGTGGAATGGATTTACAGCATTGACACAGGCAGTCATTCTCTGAGACACTTGTGGGACAAGTAGTTAACATGAGTCTGGTGCTTTCTTGGTGCCCCTCAGAGTTGTAGTGCTCCTGGGAACTTGCCCAGTTGCCCATATGGTTAATCCGCCCATGATTAGAGTGCTAATTAACATCTGTCATCAGGAAATGTAAATATTGACTGGTTTGTTAATATAATTTGTTTATACAAAAATGTATTTCAACCACATTCACCATAAAGACAGTGCTTTGCATTTGTCCCAGCCAATGAGGGGGCTTTAGCAATACAGTATCACTGTTAATCAAGGGCTGGTAATCTAGCGCGCCTCAGATACAACCTTGTGGCTGACAGTAGCCTCTCAGGGGACTGTGTGATAATGCAGAGTAATAAGTATTAAGAGCCTACTAATCACTTGGCCACATGATAAGGCTATTAATCTTACCACCCATGTAGCTCAGGCCGCAGAGCTGGGATGGGCCTGTTCTAGCAGGAGGATAAATATTAAAAAGCTTTAACGCAGAAAGCCGATGACCATAGCTCATAAAATGCATAGCACAAATCCATAGATGTCAGAGACCTGTCTACTCTTTCCTGGTTCCTGTTAAATACCAATCCAGATTGCTTGATTTACAGAATTCTTTATTTAATTTTCATAATAGTTGTGCTATGTTGTTTGTAATGCATCTCAAAATGTATAAACACTTATATTGTTTAAAAAGTAATAATTTATGAATGTGCCTTGCAGATTTCAGTCACATCTGACAGGTTAACTAAATATTTAAAACAGACATTCAGCAAAAAAAATTATTCTGTTGATTTCTACAGAATTGTAATTGCAAAAAATAGTGTGTCCTGATTTTAACAGCCCAGGCTAAACAGCGTCTCTTGAAGGCATTCTATCTTTAAATAGGTTAACAAGGTGAGCAGAATTCTAGCTCTCAAAAGAAAATCCACAGCTCAATACCCAAGCTTCAAGCAAAACAGAGTGATAGTCATGTGATCAATAATCTATTAAAAAACAACTTCTATCACACTGGTGCCTCTGGATATTTTAGTTGTCGTAGATTTTGTTGTGAAGTCTATCAAATACCAGAGTTAACCAAAAAAAGATTGATCTTGACAAGCCATTTAACTCTTCAGAAATCCTAGAAGCCATGAGGTCCTTAAAGAATGGCGAAACATCTGGCCTGACGTGGTTCTCTGCAGACATTTCTAAAACCTTTGCGAAAAGCTCATACCATTATTAGCCTCAAACTTCTCCCACTTCTTTAATATAAAATCTCTACCTGGGACATTATGGGGAAGTCAATATATCATTCATCCCAAATAAATATTAGGGCTCCCTGGAGGGTGCCTCCTACAGAGCGATCTTGCTTTTGGAAGTGGATTATAAAATATTAGCTGAAGCCTAAGGACTATGCATTGAAACTGCTTTACCCACTAAAATAAATCCAGTTCAGACAGGTTTTATTGAAAATAGGCATTACTTCTTTATAATGTATACTCAAAGTTGGCCCTACTGGAAAATTAGGCTTGTGTGTAAAGTTACTGCTACAGTACAAAAGTATTTAGTTTTTCCTGTAATGTTAAGATATTTAAACAACACATTTCAACAACACATGTCAAGTTGTTTGTAATCTTACTTTTGTATACCGGTAACTATGCAATGCACACAAAAGTGATAGTGTGTAATGATATTATCACAACATTCTCAAATTATTTACATAATTTTAAAGGAGATTTGCTTCCACCAATACAGTGTCCATTTTAGGACATTGATCAGTCATAAAAACGTGGTCATGTGACAGAGTCAGAAAATTTGTCTTCCCTATGGAAATAATTGTCAGCGATCAAAGTCAGGGAAAAAGTTGTCAGCCATCATAGTCAGGGAAAAAGTTGTCAGGCATCAAAGTCAGAAAGAAAGTTGTCAGGTGTCAGAAAACATGACTAATAATATGAAAAGTTATTTATTTGGCAGTGATTCCCTATCCTATTAATTATTTGTTTTCTCACTAAAACAGAAATGTTGTGTATAGTAGGGTTGTTCGATAAACTGGTATTGACAAAGTACTGCAGTACCAGTATTTCAAAATGGTACTATACTCCATTAAAAACACTCTGTAAAAGAAATTCAGCTTGCTTTTCATTGCAACAACAAATGCTAAGTGTTTGGCAATGTAATAGCCATGGGATAATTAATGCTGTGACTTTAAGGAAGTGGGTGTGCCTGTTGTCATGTGAGCTGTGTGTGTCTCTGTACAAGTGTGTGAGAGAGAAATTGGCTGCTTTGGGTGAGTTTACATTCTGAAAGATTTAAGCAACATTTTCCAGTCCAATCGAGACTAGACACAATTGTAGTGTTTAAACTTGAGTGTCTCTCTCGAATTAGCACACAAAAAGATTTCGAAAGATCCCACCTGGTGCTTTGCAAACAGCCCAGGAGAAATGTGTATTGCAGGGAAATTCTTCACATGTAGGTCAATGGGCTGATCTGGTTTCTAAGCATAAAGTGCTCACGCACCCAGCACAAGACATCTTGAATGACACATCCACAAATGCGCGAATGCTGTCTCGAGCCATGACAATGAATGAATACGAACAGTATGGAAATGATTGTGTCTCCTCTTGAGCTGAATCAAAAATGTTGCTCAAATCTCTCAGAATGTAAATGCATGCCCAGATTACTCAATGGGCATTATGGGAACGGGCCCAGGGGTGAGGAAAAAAAATATTTACATTTCAGATAATGACACCATGTATAACCAGAGAAAAGGCATGCTGATATTTGTTTTCATTTAAATATAACTATATAATTGGTCAAGCGCCGGTGTGGAAAGCACTGACGTAACAACCCGCCCCTGCGCAGCCTTCAAATAAACCTGCGCTGAATCGAGCCGACTGTGGATCTGTCGTTGTTAAGTCAAGAAAATGAGTGAGAGAAGTGGTTGTACTAAACACAAACGTAAAAGAGAAAAGGAGAGGGAGGTGTCTTTATTAAGACAGGTTCCATCTATCAAAACATTCTTCAAAAGTATCCAGGCCCAGTAGGAGAATCGGGGTGAGGAATGTGTGGTAGATCATGACGAGCAAGCTAACCAGGGACCCGAGGAGGCTAGTGTTAGCAACGCAGCACAACCTGCTAGCTGTACCGGTAGCAGCAGCAGCAGCGAGCAGTGGTTTAATCAGGTGTCTGACCCAACACTGTGGGGGGCAATCGAGGAGGATGCTCTTGCTGTTGTTATTAGTCATGGACCTGCTGCCTTTCATAATAGAAAGAGCAAAAATCTAGCCTCAACTCGTGATGGGGGTTGGGTGGTAACTTGCGCTCCCTTACTAATGATCAGCTGTGCTGTCAACTGCCGAATAGGGAAAAAGTTTCCAGAAACTGGATTGCCTATTCACCATCTACAGGTAATATTTTTGCTTTGCTTGTATGCTTTTTTCTACCAAGAAAATTTTTGTTAGTGTTTTTTTCTGACTTGAAAAACCCAGAACGTGTGCGTGAGCATGAGAAAAGAACAGAGCATTGTAATTGTATGGTAGCATTGCTTTGGCGCTCATCTGACACTGGGAGCGGGACTAGTGTTCTTTCACATACTAAATCATAATAGTGTTCTTTCAGCGACACTATCTTATGCTAGCAACACTTCAAATTACATCATATAGGTCGGTATAATGATAAAACCTTCAAAATAAAGGCCCGAAGGTCAATGTATATCAAAGTGCATAACACTTTAATTAGTTAGTGTACTCACCAGTTTTATGATGTTTTAAGCATGTAGAAGTTTGATTTATGTGAAAAAATAATATAAAAGGTTATAACAACAATGGTTGTGCCTACATTATACACACCATGCTGGCATATGCAGAGTTTGCTCTGTAAAACTAAACTACAGCTTGGGCCAAAACATGGACTATGGATAACTGTTCAGTAGGATGTATTTTATCCAAATATAGTCTCAAATCCCAGGGCACTTGATAATATATGGCCAAGAAACACTAAACCAGGCCCCCTTGTCACTCTCCCATTCAATTCACTGTATGACATAATTTTACATGCAGATTCTGCTTTATAAAATCTAAACTATCACTTGGGCCAAAACATGGACTATGGATAACTGTTCAGTAGGATGTATTTTATCCAAATATAGTCTCAAATCCCAGGGCACTTGATGCTGTATGGCCAAGAAACACTAAACCAGGGACCCTCGTGACTCTCCCATTAAATTCAATGTAGGCCATAATTTTATATGCAGATTCTGCTTTATAAAATCTAAACTATCGCTTGGGCCAAAACATGGACTATGGATAACTGTTCAGTAGGATGTATTTTATCCAACTATAATCTCAAATCCCAGGGCACTTGATCCTGTATGGCCAAGAAACACTAAACTAGCGGGACTGTGAACAATAAAAACTAGTGCAGCAGCTAGATGAAGAGAAACAATATTGGCGGGAGGTGCTAAAGCGGGATGTGGCTGTCATAAAGTTTTTAGGTGAAATGAAATATAGTATTATCAAAACACAAAACAAGCTGCTTTCTTTTAAATTTGATATTTACATTTACATTTAGGGCATTTGGCAGACATTTTTTTCCAAAGCGACTTACATGTAGAACATTTGTCAATATTTGGACAGGTTATACACCAGCAATTGTAATTTGTAAGCAACCAATATTATACCAGAACACTTACAGCATCTTGTAATGTGTCTACTACCATTCCATCATCAAACAAAGTGCCTAGTGGCCTTGAATAAAGTTCTAAATACTTAAGTGCAGAATATTTTAGTATTAAGTAGAAAGATTAGAAAGAAGAGTAAAAAAAACATTTAGGGAAGAAACTTGAGTTAAGATTTTTCAGTTTTTTTTACAAGTTGACCTATACTGTTTGCATCCTTTTCATCACAGATAGAGGAGAGGGGGAGAGAGAGCGCGGCAACCACTGGAGAGCTGAGGAGGACAGGACTGGAGAGGAGAGAGACTGGAAGGAAACATTAATGGGTGTGTGTATGTGTTTGTGTGTGAATTATGGAATAATTTTATTAATATAACTAGATTGGTAAAGGTGAGGCACTATGTGCTTGCAAATGCCAGCTAGTTGCTCACTAGAGGTGTTACCACAGGGTGAGCATCCGGTTTGGCAAATTGACGCAAATGAAGAAGTGTCTTAAACCTGCATTCTATCTGAATTCTTGCTGGGGGTGATACGTCTGGTTGCAAAAGAGCTCGGTTTCTGTAATAGTCTATGAGAATGAGAGACATAATATCCTTGATTTATTACCTCAGTAAACATTTTCATAATGAGTATATGGTCTCAATCACTAGATTTAAGCCTTCTGCAGTTTATCATGATGTTAATTTTTTAAATATGGTCTCGTTGATTTTAAAATTGGCGATAAAGCAAGGGGGCGTTTAGGGCGTGGTTATGGCATTCGGTTGTACGCCAAGACACTCAAAGCAGTTGCCATTTCACTTTTTTCTGGTAAGTAATGTTACATTTTGTTTTACATTATGTTTTAATACTGTTTTTCGTTAGCATCCCAATTAATATCTGTTAGCTAGCTAGATTACTCCTCCCTCTAGTCTAAAATCATCACATCCACAACCAAGATGTCTGCGACCGTAACGGCAATTTCGATGACCCAAATCAGATCTTAACAAACCAATCGGTGTCGTCACACATAGCTCCATCCAGTAATTATACAATCTATGGGTGTTACCAGCAAATAGTAACAAAAATTTCAAAAACTTGATTGTGTGGGTAGGGTGGGGGGCCCCTACAAGACATTGAGCCCAGGGGCCTCTGAATTCTTATTACGGGCCTGTGTAAATGCACCCTAAATTCGAACAGTATGGAAATTATTTTGTCTCGTCTCGAGTGGACAGGAAAATGTTGCTGAAATCTATAGGAACGTAAACACACCCTTAGTTTTAGAGAAAAAGTGGTGCGCAAAATCCTTGTGGAAAGGGACTCCTAAATTATGGAGGTAGTTTGCTTACTAGTTTGTAAAAGGTGCTTCAAAATTTGTCTCACGAATGGAGGCAAGACTAAACCTCTCAAAGCATCTGTCTGACAACCACCCTGATCTTTTCAGGCACTTGAAACACAAGTGCCTTTAAAAAAAAAATAGGACTTTCATGTTTAGTGTTTCTATAATGCCGATTGTAAGTTGATTTGGTGTAGAGGAAGGGAGATGGAACTCAGGAACAGGAACTCGTGTTTCTTTGTTTTAAAGAAGAACGCACACAAAATACCACATACTATACTGTTATTGGCACTTAATGAAATGGGCAACAGTAATGCCCAAAGGAAATTAAGTTATGTAAACATGCAGGCAACAATAAGTAGTAGTTCTGCATAGTAGATTTAGACTTCTCAGGATAATTATCTCTATTCTGGCGGAAATATACACAGGAGAAACTAGACTGAAAGTCACACAGCCATTATGCAGTGCATATCCAGAATTTATTAAGTAAGCCTCAGAAACTAAGTGCATAAAACACAAAATCTAGAGCAAAACATAATAATGGTTACTTACAATGAGGCACACACACCCAGGGAACAACATAAGTTATATAGAAGCATTGAACATATGAAGGACCAGTGAGCAGATAATTGATTTGGTAGTCTACAGGTGTGTGTGTGTGCATGAAGATGTTTAACCAGTCCAAAATGAGGATGAATGAAATGTCCAGGAGATGTCGCCAAGGTCCCTGACACAGGTCCCTTGCAAGAGCAAACAGCTATGAACAGTGACAGTTATTCAGATGTGGTTTAATTTTTCATAATTAAATTTCAAAATGAGAAGAAATTATTAACTGAAAGTGGATTAGCTACAATAAGTAAAAAAATAAGAAATTAACCCCTGGAGAAAATCCAGATGTTTAGATTACACAGAATAGAGGCAATTAGGCCTATAGAATATAATAGGCATAGTAAACAATATTTACATACTGTAAAAACAGAATATTCAAAATAATAACATGTATAACATGTACTACAGTTAAGTAGTCAGATATCTTGTTAATACATGTTTAAATTTTTTATGAGACATCATAATATGAGTGACAAGTATAACAAATATGAATATTGGAATCAAACTCAAAATTTTGGTATCAGAACAACCCTAGTGTATATTTAAAACAAGGAAATAACAAAAGGATTTCACTTTTCCCATTTCTCCTTGTTCATCTATGATCACGGCACTAGTGAGAGGGTTGGGGGGGTGCAGTTTGTTTGACCAATAGATACACTTTAAGATGCACTTTTACATGTACCCATAATTATTTATTGTGAATACATGTTGTGAAACATTACCATTCCACTAATACTGAAGATGTATCATGGATATTTTAGAATATTCCAATGCAAACTTCAATACAACCAAATGTTGCTATTGTTAAAACAACCAAATCCTAGTGAATTGATGAAAATATACAAGGGAAAAAAATCAGCAATCATGTTACTAAACAGTTAAATTTTGAATGAAACTAAGATCATTAACAAAAATAATTATACTGTATAAACACACATGAAATAACAATCTGGGCAAATCGCTCATTCTCTACTTAAAAGTTTTAACATAACCATTTTGTTTTGAAAAAAATAAATAAAAAACAAATACTGAAAGACAAGAATTGCAGTCACTGAGGAAGAAATTAAAACAGTTACACTATCTTTCAATGCAGACAAATCACCTAGTACTGACAAAATAAAAAGTTAAAGTACAGTACAGTACTAACATTATTATAGTACAGAAACTAACATTATTCCTCTACCTGAGATTAGGCAAGCACACTTTCTGGCTCAAAACACCCAACATATTAGCCTGTTACTTGTGCTAAGCTTGTGTAAAATCATGTTATTTTACAGAAAACCAATGATGGCATACTTAGCATGATTAGTACTGAAATAAATGTTCATGAATGGCTGAAAGAAATTGTTAATAATAATAATATTGGCAAAAATCTATTTTTAAAATTATGTGCAGCTCTTTACATGATTTATCATAACCTGTTTCTAAAAACTAGTGAGACCATGACATACTGTGGCTTTAATATTTTTGATAGCCTCTCTAACTAATACTTGGTTGAGTGTGGTGTATAACAAGGCAGCAGGAGTGGATGAATCATAACACACAATATGATACACTGCTGAAACAGAAAAATATGTAGCTCTGTTGTTAAACCTTTGATATCATCTACAGCTGCGGCCAGTGGATCTTAATTGGGGACGCCAGGCTCACATTACGTCCGGAACCGGAGTGAACGGATCTTAATTGGGGACGCCGGGCTTGCATTGCCGTCCGGACTGGGGGAAACGGAATGGTATCACACAATATGTTTGATGCGCTACACACTGTTCCATTCACTCTGGTCCTGGTTGGGTTTGCAAGAGGACATTATGAAGATATGTACTAATTTAACATTGCTATAGATTCTTATAAGCACATTTGACCAAATAATATCTAAAGACTAGTGGTATCACACGTAGAGCACTGTTGAGTAACAAGTTATATAGTGAAGGTCCACATAAAAGGATATAGGCCAACTGCAGGTGGAATAAAGCAAAGCAGCCCAACCAATCAAATGTACAGGGAGGACAAATAATGTGAAAGATTTATTGCATCATTATTGAACTTTATAATATGCCATGATTTGTTGAAAGTAGCAAACAGTATGGCCCGTACAATTTAGGGCCAGCTCAGACAGTCATCAGTACCACACAGAGATGCCACCAGAGGTCACTTCACAGTGTCCAGGTCTAAATCAGAGAATGGGAAGTGCATAGTAGTAAATAGAGCCATGACTACCAGTCTCTTTGCCACCCTAGGTTTCTCAGTCTAGCCATAAAATCAGATATGAAAAGAGATAAAACAACACCTAATACCTGGATGGGGACTATGCATGGACACACAGACAATATTTTTTCATATTGTATATTGTTTTTTTTTTAATTGTGTTGTCTTGCCATTTTGTGTATGTGCAGTATATTTCATATTTTATAATGTAATTTGTTGTTTTATGTTTGGAATCCAGGAAGAGTACAGACGAGGGATATTAATTAAATACCAAACACCACATTGTAAAGTGTATGTAACACTCAGCTGGCTTTGATGACCAGTTCCTTGATAGTTGGTCTGCGCTGTGCAACTAACTATTGATTTTTCCAAACCCCAGATCTAGACATCCTGTGGTGTGACTCCTGTATAGCTCTAAAGAGAACCATGGCATTACATTCCTTCCTTTTTATTCGTAAACACAGCGTTTGTACCTGTATATCTTGTAGCGGGTGGAGAAACCCTGACGGTTTCTCTCGACGAAGTCTGTGTACTCCTGGGAGTGGTGGAAGGGGCCCTTGTCAGACAAAAGCCAGTCCAGGGGCCCTCCGGGGCGGTCATGGGGCAGGCTGCCTGATACAGAGGTCCCTGTCCAGAGCCAGACCCAGCAGTGTAGGCTGAGGAAGCCCCATAGAGCCATCAGAGATTGAGGGAGCGAGGTAAGCTGGGAGGGGTAGAGGACAGGGATCAGAAGTGAAAGGGGTTTCGACACGTAAGCTCACACCTCCTCTGGGATGACCGGGGGATGTTCATTCCCTCACCTCCCCCGGAGCTCCTGGGAAAGGGAGATGTGCGTCAATGTCATTTGCAATATAAATCAGGCACCTTCATTGTTTTAAACATTCCATAAACGCAAGTATTTTTGTATTTGACATGTATTTGACACCTATTTGGCAATCATGAAGTTGCTAGGCATCTGTTCTAAGACTAACCTGCTGTACCAACTCTAGTCCAATCCTCCCATTACTCTACGTCTGCCTCCTAAGGGTTGTCAATCTCTCCCTGCAGCTGTGACCAAACCAGATGCTTATTATAAAAAATAAAAACAATGCCCCATTACTGTATTCTGATGACAATCTGTCAAGTGAACTGAGCCATGCGACCATGTGTGTGGGAGGGTTACAGAAATCATTATTTCTCAGACAATACCGCAGGACACCGGGGGATGTTGGTGGGGGGTGTTGGAGCAGGTGCTAGGAGAAAGAGATTGTGTGTTTTTGTGTGTGTTTGTGTGTGTGAGTACAAGAGGCAGCTAGAGGGAGACAGAGAGGCAGTGGGAAAGAGGTGTGTGTAGAAGTGTTTATGTGGCTGTGTTTTGGATGCCAGTTACAGTACGTACACATCTGGGAGTAAACAGTGGGGAACAGTGTGTTACTACAGTTGTGTTTCACATAGAGAGCTAGAGGCATTCTAGTAAATTCTTTATAAACTTTTTTCTGTCAACAGCACAACCTGGTTTGATTCCAGGTTGTGTCATAATCAGCATTGAATGGGATTTCCTGTAGTGATACACAGTTAGCCTAGCCGAGCATGCATTCCTCATTCCATTGCACTTGAGGTGGGGTGGATACCTGCAAATTGACTGAGGATGAAATTCAAATAGTTTCTGGTAGCTACAGTTACAACAGGTACATGTAGTAGAATGGAGTAAACATGTAAACAAATTTTTATTTAAGGGTAAATCTCACCCAAATTGTTTTTTAAATAAAACATGATGTTTTGGAGTCAGTTATAGTCCAACATATTAAATCTAGTCTTTGTTTTGACAGTTCACTGCAAATGTCATAGTGTGGGAAGTTTTATTACAAACTGTTGCAATATTGATGTAGGAGCACCCTGGTTCTATGAAAGGGCTTCCCAACCTCTCCTAAATCCTCTCCTCGGGCCCTCCCAGACAGGACATGTTTTTGTTTTGACCCTGGAATGGCACACTTGATTCAATTAATCAAAGGCTTAATGTGTAGTTGACAAACTGAATCAGCTGTGCTAATTTATGGTTAAAACAAAACTTGGCATGTCTGTGGGGGCCCAGGGAGAGGGTTGGAAACCCCTGTCCTGCAGAATGTAAGCCAAGGGAGGGATCCTGTACATTGGAATCTCCCTTAGAGATGCATGGGGTCTTGCCTGATCGAGCATGATTTAAGTGTTTGTAGGGCCGGGCCAAAGATGTCATAGAGGGATGATAGAAATTTTGCAAAATAGCAATAATATTGTTGGCTAAGTCGCTGCCTTGCAGGACAAACTACATCACCATAGTTTGTGGTTCAAGATTGACTATGTGTTCTCTGAATTTGACCAGGCATCCCGGTATTTGGGACAGATAAGACGGATTATCTACCTTGCCACTTCGCTCTCCAGCGACCCCCTATGCGGTGGATGTCGGTCACTGTCTGTGGTTCTGAAATATAGGCTACTTTCCACCATGCGTGTTATATTTGACTTATAGTTACATGTACAACGAGGAACTTTTTGTAACCACTTTATTGGCATTCTGCAACATAATAAGAAACATTGTAGGGGCTGAAACTGGGAAGTTTTCTTTTATTCTTGACTTCTTCATTTGTTTCTTAAAATGTCATCAAACTTGCTTAAAGCATCCAAAAATGTTGTTTATTTATATATATCCAGTGGACCTATATAAACACTGAAGAGTGTTAGTTTAACACTTAGGGTGTTGATTTAACACCAACGTTTTTACTGTGTATGCAACAGCAAAAGTGGGGGACAACTTGTTCGCTGATGCCTGGTTTGATTTTACAATGTGCTCAAATCCTATACTTGTATGTGGCCGAATCATTCAAAAAAAGAAATAAACATGCACACCTTAATCTTATTTTTCAAAACTGACCTTTCAGAAAATCTTCATAAGGAACCCTGATGGTGCAGTGTTTTAAATCACTGCCTTGCTGTACAGCTGCTTTATTACAGCTAGATGTTCAAATTTTCCTGTGGAGTTGATGGCAGCAGCCCCATGTATCAAGCAAATAACCAAGATTAACTACTGAAATGTAAGTGCTTCTGCTGATAAAATTGGACCAATTTCACTCTTTCTCTTTTTATTATTTTTGTTGATGTATAGCTATAAGGCTGTCATACTCTTCTTGGGGTGTTTTATTTTTTATGTTAACCAATCACTGTATGACATTTACATTAGTAAAGGCACAAAAGAAAAATATATATTTTTTGTGAGAATTAGCAAAAACATTTTGAAACAGCATAACTGAATATCATCTAGTCTGCCTGTGGAATTTTCTAGGTGTACTTACATCAGTGTCTTTTTACAGTATATGCCTGTGATTGTAAGTTTGTCAGTTGATTAGGCCCTTAGAAATGATTATGTAAATTAATTAATATTTTGTTTTTATCACATCAAACATGTTTTTTTTTCTGTTGTGAAGTTGTGCAATTTCTGTCAAAATGACAGCCTTTCTGTTTTAAAGTTGCTGTGTTACAATCATATTATGCAATATTTACACAAGACTTCCCACAGCGCCTTTAAGGCTGGAATTTATAAAAAGAAATTGTGACCTTTCTTGTACTGGGGTGACTCTCTACCCTGTTAAAATCAGAAGGGAGGACAGGGGTCATGTTTAAAGACACTTTAATCTCATCACCCAACAGGCATGGGGCCAAGTAATCGCTGATGCAGGAATGAAAACTCTTGTCTCTCTACACTCTGTATCTCTCCCTCCCATATTTGCTCTCTCTCCATGTCTCTTTTTCTCTCATTTGCTCACCATCTGTCTCTCTCTCGCTATCATCATCATCATCATCATCATCATTATCATTTCTATTCGCTCTAGCTCCTTGATGTGAGTCCAGTATGTAAACATTTATCTATCCACAGATTCACACCACCTATAATCATATTATCAGTCAGACCCAGCTAACCAGATTATTATCTGTCTGAACCATATTTGGTATACAACATTCAGACTTTACAATGACATTATTGAATAACATTTGTGCCCGCATATTCAAACATAAACAACATTTTCATCAAAAATGTTTTTTAGGCCCATCCTTGAGCTACAAGCATTCCATGCACAACCCAATTGTGAATATAATATAGAAACAGCAAATGGATTGCAGAGACCATGTCTGGGAAGTGAAAGGCAGTTTCATTATTACCAACAGTAGGAGCGAGAACAAGGGCTCTGTTGACTCCACTCAATATGATTGTACACAACATGTGCAAGCTATAACCCAGGGCTGTTTCTATCCACCATACATAGTCCAGGGTGTGTGTGTTCATGCATGTGTGTGGGTGTGTGTATTTATTTCAGGCAATAAGCAGGGGTTAGTGTATGTGTGAGCTCGACTGGGTGAGAAAAGTGCAAATGATGGTAGAAAAAGACTGGAATTCATTTTCTTCTGAGAATCAGAGAACCTGTGCAATACATAACAAGCTATGTCAGTATTTTAGAGTACCGAAGGATATGTATATGCTGTAGAAATACAAGGTCATAATTGATTGAGGTGTTGGGAAAGACAATATACAGGTCAATTTAATGATCATGATTCATTTTACTGTGTACAACTCTTAGACAATAATGATTATATTATTAAGGAATGTGCAGCCTAGGATTTTGTAACACACATCTGGTCGTAAATGTAATTTTTTGTCTTCTGCATTAGTGTCAAGGGTGTAGGAACAGGCGGGACAATAATAAGAACAATTTGTGAAAAATATATGGTGTGCCCCCCCCCAATATCAAACTCGTTCCTACTCGTTCCTATGCCCTTGATTAGTGTCAGTAGAAAAGAAAAACCTATTTGAATTTTGTTAAAGAAAGTAACATACGTAGTACTTCAGTATCTCGGATTGGTAGAGTTTCCTTCTGAATACAAAACAAATTAACAAAGACCAACACTGACTGGACAAACACTGAGGTAATAGGTGTGGACCCTGATTAGACGATCAACAACTGTGAAAGGATAATTAGTCAATGAGCTGGTTGTCCAGTTAAACAGTACAAAGGACATCTATACCCAATAGGGCCCTGACTGCCACAACATCCGCCATGACAATATGAAATACATGTTAACGTATGCATTTTAAACAAAGATAACAATGTATTTACAATGAGCACCATAATTCGTTAGACAGTGACAATGTTTTTACATGCGGAAGAGGAGGCATCCCACACTGTCCAATGAGGTATGGAGCTGTCAACAAGGCAGGGTTAGTGGGAAATGGATCAGACCAATTGGGAGTGGACAAAAATAAAACAATTAACAAATATATGCATTTATTTTTTAACATGACATAGAAGTAGATGAACAAGACCTGGGTACTTGCCAAAATCACCTACATTCTCTGAAATAAGTGTTCAAAATCCATACAAATCTCTTTCAAGATCAATATGATTTTTTTGGACATTGGCTCTCATATAAAAAACATTTACTGTCATTTTACACTACGTTGAAGTAAATAAAAAATATTTTACTGAAAACATACCGATGGCACCAAATAATAGGAATGATGTAGCTAACATATTTAGCTTATTTCAGCTTGAAGTCAAAACAGCTACCAAGAGTTGATCAATACCAACCGATAAGATTGTTTACCAGGGCACATTGGGTGGATATTTTAGTTCTCTCTCCTGATCCCATAATCATAGCATATAGTTCCTGAATTACAGCTCTAGCTAAATTAGTTGCAAAACGTTGTTGTGTTTTATCCCTTCTAATGATAAACCATTCTTAGTGTTTGTGTACATTGTTAGTACTGTATATTGTTATTATTATATATTTTGGTATGATGATCTGAAAATGTAAGTGGTTCATTTGCCATAACTGTACTATGATTTTAATCTAAAAAAGAAAACCATTGGTTTGGGATTTAAACTGTAAGATTACACTGTCATTTACATGTTTAAACATTCACAAAATAACACTTAAAATTATTACACTCATGATAACACTCTTTTTGTGTAAGATGATACACATTCATTTCAATGTGGGTTATTACTTTTGGCCATTATTACATTAATGTTACTCCATGGAGTAATTTTAATCAAATATGAACACTGTCATTTAAAACACTTGATAATTTAAAATATCATTAAAAGTTTGCACTTGGAATTTAATTAATGTTACCGTATTTTCCTGACTATAAGTCGTACTTAAAAGACTTTCATTTTCTCAAAAAACAACAGTGCGGTTTATAATCCGAAGTGCCTTATATATGTATTAATTCTGGTTGTGCATACTGACCTCAAAGCGATTTTGTGTGGTATGCACTGTACTGTTCTCTTTATGTGTTCTACTCCTTGAGCGTTAACATAAATAAACAGCAAGCCAAACTCTTTTTCACGAGCCAGGTGGATGAGCGCACTTGCTCCTTTAATGACTTTCAAATAGTTGTCAGCTTGACATCAATGAATCAGAGTGAAACTAAAAATAAGACACAAAAAATACAAATACCTTAGACTTAAAGGATTGCTATAAGCAAAGCAAACATCAGGATTGATAGCAACAAATGTCTGTCTTAACTGTTGTTATCTTCATAGCTGTAATAATACAAATAATTCGTTTTTGTACAACTTAGAAATAGGCAAAAAAGTGACTAACATATAAACTTAGACTTAGCCAAAAACTTGACTTTCAAGTAAGTTAACAAAAACATGTAAATGGAACACTTACGGTCAGTGTATCATCCGATCATTCAATTATTCCATTTAATCTGGCACACCAAAAACGAAATAACGAATCAATATTTTGTTTTTCTATTTTTCTGTATGTACAAAAAATTGAAAACTGACGTTTCTTTCATTGCTTTAAGCTCGAAACGGGAAATATAATAAACAAGGAAACCAAAACAAAATAATGGGTCGAATTAATTTGCTCGTGTACAGTAGGCAGAAACAAGATAACAGTTTGTTGTTCCGTTTTTCAGTTTTTTTTAAAAAACGGAAAAACTGATTTTGGCTTTGTTTTCTTGTTATCTCGTTTCCGGAAGTAAGATAGAAATACATCTGATTTTCCGATTTTTACATCTGGGTGGAGCTACATTTAGAGTGCCTGTCATTGGTCAAATACTCAGGTAACACTTACTTTCCCTTCAAGATAGCAGTCGTGACATTTTGATCTCACTATTAATCTACTGTACTATCATTAAATTTACATTCAATGCTATAATTAACCACACATTATTGTGTTAATAACTACTATATTTTAGTGCATATAACTGTATGTGGCTGTATATTACTGTATAACAGCATATTACTGTATATGCCCCCCCCCCATTGCTATAGCCTATGCAGAGCAGACTTTGTTTTGACCATAAAATATACATGCAGCCTAGCTGTTTTAGAGACAAGATAATCATTTAAAATACTGTCACTTCATTATAGACAAATTATTACCCCATAGAGACCATTGGAATTCGAACAGTAGGAACTAATAAACCAGAGCCATAGAGAGTTGCGTCAAT
>JACXGM010019112.1:0-18589 GCA_016801145.1 Umbra pygmaea | reverse complement strand
TGAAGGCACGTAACAACTTCCGGGGCATGGAACTATAGCTTAAAATCTCTTTAGCCAATGGGGATGCACCCTTGTAAGGCCCACCCCCGCGAGAGGTTTGTGCAAGAATTGCAATCAAAAAGTTTGGAAGCGTAAACGAAAAAGCTGGGAGCGAAACTGCAAACGTGATAGAGAGAGCAAAAGACTAATCATTGTGAAAGAATTAGTAGGAACTGTAAACAAAATTAAAAGTTATCAAACAAATAAAAGACCAATAGTTTACAACTACAAAAATATTTTGTTTGCAAGATTTAAGTTTTGCTTTTGAGATAATTTTTTTTTTGATTGAGTTAGTGATTTTTGTTTGATATTCAAAAAGTTGAAATTATTGGCACAAATCTGATTCCATAGATATGGAGTTACACTGTAAAATGCATCTTTAATAGACGACTGAGTGAGTTTTGCTTTCGGTTTCAGGAGGGACAAAAGTGCGCTTGTGAGTGTCATTCGAACACAAAAAAAGGGTTCTTAGAAAATGCAATGTACAAAATAATTGCTTTTTCTTGATTACACTGTTTTTATGATCGTTTGGAGCTGATATTGAAATCGCGATCAAAATCTGATTAATTGCACAGCCCTAGCTTGCACATTAACATGCTTCGGGAGGAAATTAACTCCTGTTTTGCAGATGTTGCTGAATAATTACCAGAGGAATTGTGGGTGATGGACCCTTACATTTGCAATCTTGGCGACGTGGAATACCTCTGCTGTGTAGATGAGCTTGCTGACCTTCAACCCGAGTCTGTGTGCACTCAGACCAAACACACAGCTACAAGTGTTGTTCTACCATTCAGCACTTAATTCCTGTCTGAATCGGCCTTCAGTGTGCTTGTAACAATAAAAAGAAAGGCCTGTATTACAGACTCAATTGTCCGGGACAAGTCAAAAAAATTGTTTGAAAAGTAGAGTGTAGACTCCACTTGTCCGAATGGAGAAGTAATTATTATATATTTAACCACTTCTGATATTGAGCTAAACAACTAGAGCTTCAACTAAATATTATCTATGTAACAATTAATCAAATTATTATTTTTTCGATTAATCTAACAACTAATTTATCAATAAAGTGTATTTTTTACTCTATTAATAGATTTATAATACAAATTAATTTAATATACAGAAACGGTGTAGGCTATAATAAATAATATTTCAACATTTTATTCAATCATCTCTTGTAACCAAACAGTATGCACAACAAAAAATAGCCCAGTCTTAACTGGTTTTACAAATTTTAACACAAAATATCTATAAAGAAAAATCTGAATTTAGGAATAAAAAAGAATTTAGGAATAAAGTGAATTCTACATTTTAGCTAACAACAAAGTAAATAAAGTAATTGAAGTCTTTTTCAAGAGGACATAGAAAAGTAAATGCTCCTACATATTCAGAAGAACATCATTTATATTGCAGGTCAAGAATATCGTAGATTATATTAATGACGTAGAGGATGACGTGGGAGGTGGGAAAGAGTAAAAAGGAAAACGCTGAAACAAGGCAGATTTAAATGGGCACTAATAAAAGAGCAGACCTGAGTTATACACAAGGTAAGTTTGTACACATCTGTAATATTTATTACAAATGTCAATAGTTTATGTCCTTCCCTATAGCTATAATGAGAGAAACACTTTTCTGAAAGCAAATGCAAGAGCATTGTGTTCGCATTTGCACTAAGCATTGCAGTTTTGTGTAAGATGAGAATGTCTGTTTTTAAGTGACTTTCTTCAAACAGGGTTAATGACCTAATCATATAATATTCTGTTATGGTATTTGATTGTTTTATTATAATCAGTACACAATTATAGCTGTACTATCATTGTAATTTATAGAACAAAATATATAAATACTCCATATTTCCTTTAAGGTATATTACTTAACATTAGTATGTCCGAACTTCTACTATTTTGTTCACCCAGAAGTGTCGCAAACTGCCGACATTTGTCTTTCCTTCATGTCTTGTCGCATGAATTACGAAATAAGGTTTATTTTTAATTGATGCGACGCCACAGTATGCTGTGACTGCCATAATAACTTGCAGCCTTCTTGCTCTGTCGCCTGGGATGGCGAGCAGTGTTAAAGACGCAGACATTCAGTGGCCAAAGTGTGTTTGGTCCTGTACTTATGTGCATGTTTGCTTGATCATTCTAATAGCCTACATTATGCACCTATAATTTTACAAACATTAGGCTACATGAAAATAGCAATGAGAAAAGAGTTTTTGTATTTCATCATTTCAACTCTATTAGAGAATTGTGATTATAGTTTTTTCAATAATAGGCACACGTGGCTCTGTCTTTGTTAATGATTATGCATGTTAGGCGGTGATTTTGTTTGCAACAAAGCGCTTCATATTGCAAGGAAGCATTATCCGATATATATATTTTTTCTTATTTATTTTTAAAAATGGCAATAAATACAGTTGTACAGCTTTATTAGCTGGTCTCTGAAAGAGGAAGTCGACTCGTTATCATCAACACGAAAGTCTATCCATAGTGCTGGAATACAGCTACATTTCCATTGAAACATTTACCTGAATGAGATTTACCAGTTAGTTGGTTTTGTTGTTCCAGTCGTTACGTGGTTCAGCAATACAACTGTTTCCCATCTATATACAGCATTGTACAGTAGTATTCCCTCTCTGGGCACTTTAAGAAAACAACTATGGTCATCTATGGTTAATCTGTGTAAAGCATAATGCTCTTAAATGTGGAGGAAGTATCAGCTTGGAGTATCAGGCCTTTTTCTATATACCTTTTTCAGTTGTACTGCTATAAATGGCATTTGTGGTTTACATCTTTTACATACTGTAACAGGAGTCTCAGAGTGGGACTCCTGTTCCATAAGAACTGAGATTGGACTCATTTGATGAGTGTATATATGTATTAGTTATTTATAGATATGTGTTGCTTATGGGTATGGCCAGTGCTTATGTACTGTTGTTTTTGGTTTAATGGAAAATATTATTGAGTGTTCGATATCTATGAGTGTGTGTGTGTGGCGCCTTCCTCTCTTTCACCTGGTACTGATTGGGGACTGAGTTGGTCTAATCACCTAAGCACTCTCAGCTGGTGGCTCAGTCCCTTTATTAGTCCTGGTGAATGAGAAGGCTCGGTTCATTAATAATCTGTCATCTTGTAAGAAGGACGTTTGGGAGCTCTGTCCGATATATATTGTAAGTCGTGAAAAGAGTGTGGTTTGTATTTTGGAAGTGTATGCGTACGCTCTGTACCAGTATTGTTATTATTTGCATCCACGAATAACAAAAAAAATCACAGGTTTTATTCAACTGTGTGTGACAGTGGGCAAAACGTAATGAGCCAGTGTCAGAATGTCACCCTGCATGGAGCATGGCTTCCTCCCTGTGGTCATTATGGGGGCTACAGGGTGGAGGGCCCAAGTGGGATACAGTTGATTGTTATCAGACTGATTAGGAGGCTATCTTACCCTCAATTCCCTTCACTGCGTTAGCAGTCATTGTTTTCTACTGTACGTTCCAGGCTGTACGCCGCTTAATTTCTTTTGACATAAGTAGCAGCCTTTGTTATTTTCCCATAAGTGTACATTGAATATACTATTACGCAATTGTTTCCCCCTCCGTTACCCACAATTTAGAAGCATTCCGTGAGAGAAAATTTAACATTATTCGCTGTTGTTCCTCAATTTCTGACATTGTTTCATTTACATGCATGAATGGTGTTAAGTGCTTGAATTGCAACTGCTTTTAAATAATAGTCACATTCAAGCTAGCAAGTGACAGATATTCTCTGACAAAAATAGTGACACTGTTACCATGGTAACTTTAAAGCTGCATCTAAAACGTTTGTGTCATCTTATTTCTCGGTCACAAAAGTAAAAAGAAATGCAGCAGTATACCATGTCATTTTAAACTGGGAAAACATTAAATATTTGAGAATTCTTTTTCAAACATATTGGCTAAACAATCTGAGTGATTTTTTAATCTGTGACCAAAACATTAGTTTGAGGCCATTTTGTTTGTGACTTCACATTGAATTGCATTGGTGCTTTTAAGAAAAATTGAATTGGCTATTTGTTCTAGACTACCTTAATATCCGGTCTGATGTCCTTGGTGCCATTAGCAAAAATCACAAAAATCCCTCCCTGAATAGAAAGGAAAAAACAAATGTAATTATTTTACCATATATTCCCTGGTTTCAACGTGACACAGGGGACATGTATTAGTTTGGTTATAAACTATTTACCATATCAAATCCACCTATCAGACAACCCCATTTGTGACAGCCTGGACATTAGTTTTTTATATGTTTGTGCTCCAGAGTGGATCAAAACATTGTAGTTGGACAATGCCACAGATGTGTTTTTTATTCTTGAGGGAGCTTAAGAGTTACTCGTTTGGACATAATGTCTTATTTCTTTTTCTTTTTTGCACAGGCACAACATTAGCTGTGGATGCTTTTCAGTATGGGCTGGTAGAAGGCATAACTGCATACTTCTTAACACACTTCCATTCGGACCACTATGGAGGCATTAAGAAGAGCTCTACATTTCCTATCTACTGTAACAGGGTAAGGTGTCTTCTCAACTTAAACAGATGCTACACATGGGGCACTGCTCGCTGCATAACTACTGTATGTAGATTGGAGATAGGAAAAAACATCGTACTGGGAATGTATGCATTCAAATAGATTTCCAAACACGAGAAGCTTAATTTTAATGTTATGGAAAAATATTTTAAACCCTACTTCAGGGTCTAGTGCAACCTTTCCCATGTTTAACCAGATTACCTTTACCACTCAAAGGTTATGGACTTGACCTAGCTCTTAAAAACTTTGCAGCCTGCTTTAGGTTTTAAATGAAATATTCCACTTGACAATATCCGGTGTGCTTCCAGGGAGTGGTGGTTCTTCCTTTTACATGCTCTGTAACCTGCTGTTGAATTTAAAAAGCAACATAAATCATTCAATTACACTGCTGAAGGACAGCTTGCTGTTTGCAATGTATTTTTAACTGATCCAGAACTGCACTGTCTCTAATGACTCGACTCTGTTGGGTAAAATACAGGGTATTTAATAGATGCTTGTAATATGTATGGAAACAATACAAAGACCAGATCCAAATAAAAGGCAAAGGTACACAGAACTTGGCTTGGCGTAGTCAGGCAGTGAAGGTCATACACAGGGGGCATAGGCAGAAGTACAAGAGCAGGATCCTGAGGGTAATCAAGGGTCACAGGCAAATAGGTTCAACACCCTTTCTCAAATAGAGTCACAGGCAAATAGGGTCAACACCCTTTCTCAAATAGAGTCACAGGCAAAGGCACAAACGTAAGGCAAATCTTGAGAGTCGGAAAGAACACAACAGGGGTCAATACACAGGATATCCAAACAATGATATATGCAAACGCTCTGTATAATCACTTGGAAACGATACCTCGGAATGAGTATCAATGTGAGGCTGGCTTATATGGTATGTGTCAATGAGCTGCAGGTGTCAGTGCTCTGGAGATTGTGATCTGTGGGACGTGCTGTGTTTATAGCGGCATTCCGACCAAGTTGTTACAGGAACGTAGTTATAGGAACAGTCCACTTCTAAACAGTTCTACTAACATCCCTCCCCCAAAACCGGTTTTGCTTTTTGCATTTGCACTGGTCAAGTGGCCATAGGAACTGGTAGGAGGGATGAGGGAGTGACGCAAGCACCGCAACAATCTTTTATAGCGCAGTCACTAGACTTTAGCTCAAGTAGTGCTGGGTTCCTTCAGCGGTTTGCTGTTTGTTTGTTCAGATTACGAGGCTGAAAACG
This sequence comes from Umbra pygmaea, assembly GCA_016801145.1. Lineage (NCBI taxonomy): Eukaryota > Metazoa > Chordata > Actinopteri > Esociformes > Umbridae > Umbra > Umbra pygmaea. Next base: position 12,772 of record JACXGM010019112.1, on the reverse strand, counting down.
ACACCTAATACAATTATAAAAAAGAGCATTTATATGTCCTCATAACGGAGTACGAACGGCGGCGTTTAAAAACTAGACTGAATTATAGAAATTGAGTATAGACAAAGGCTCCAGCATACAATGTAATATATGCAACAAACAACGAAACGACGGGCGTGATTTGTTGGACCAATCAACGTAGAACTAGGAAAAGGGAAGAACCCTGCCCTGAAGCAGGAGCTGAAAGAGTTATAGGAACTATGGTGCGAGGATCTAAATAATCCTGCAATTTCTTCTATCGGAACACAAGAAAAAAAGGGTTATAGGAACGTTATGTTCTAAAAACTGCAAAAAATCCCTGCGGTCGGAAAGCGGCTATTGTGTGCTGGGAAGTGAAGTACTGTATCTGATGAGTTCGGTCTTTGCTGTGTTCTGTGTTCGTGTGTGGTGGGAATAGAGGAGATACCAGTATCAGGTGTAGATGCGACATGTCCTGACGGAGGAACCCTTACAGTCTCCTCTACAGGGGACCATATTAGGGTGAACATGTAATGTAGGAAGCAATTATTATTGTACAACTGTATTAATTTGAATTGATGTGGGATTGAACTATAAAAATAAGAACTCCCTGCAAATCTACAGATTTGTGCAGTTCCTACCGCATCACCAATCAGTGCATTTAGTTGGCAATAAATGGTCTATACTGTCACAGTTGTGGCTAGGTGGATGTGGTGTAGTGCAGACGAGAGGGAGACTGGCAGCCAGCAGGTGTAGTTGGTTTGTTGATTTAATAGCAGAAATGTAACTTCCAGTAGTTACTCATATAGGGCCCTATGGTTTCCGCGTTGCGGAATGACAACTGTCATTGAGTTTGTCCTAATACAAAAGGCAGAAAACATGGAAGTTAGTTTGCGGTCTATGTATAGGCTATATGCAGTGTGTTTCTCTACTGAATTTGGCCAGCATGCGCTCCGTCATATAGTTCAAACGTTGTAATACGCTTGATAACTGACAGCTATTAACAACGGTATTCACTCCATTCAAAATTTTCCAATCAAACAACGCTTGTTTTTCTCCATTCAATCACTTATCCAAATGCATATAACTAGGTATAGGCTGCTATGTTCCTTCGCCTGAAACAATTCTCTGACGGTCTTGCTAATAAGGCAGCTCGCACTCAGGGTGAGCAAGGTTGAAATAGCGGGACTGCTGCTGAATGTTATGGCTTTGTCCACACGATTGCGCCTGACAAAACTTCTTAAAATAACGTTTATAAATATTTTTGTTTGTCGTTGTTCCACTTTTCTTCCATATCTTAGGAAATCTTTGTCTACTCTTTTATTTTTTATTGTGGGTAGATTCATCTGTAAGAAGTAATAATGTGTTATTAACACAACTAATATTTCGTGAAATAGCCTTCTGCCTGTCTAGAAATAAGTGTTTTGATCATATGGAGAGTAAATTTAGCCTACCTGGCAATGATTGTGCCCACTGTACAGCAAAATTCTCTATATCTTAGGTTCGGGTGCGGGCTTCTGAATGCAACTTTTGTCCAAATCACGGAAATTGGAAAAAAATAAAACGGAATTGGCCAAAAAATAACACAGATTTCATAGGGCCCTACTCATACAACTTCAGGCTACACTATACTGTGCTCTTATCGTGGCACAGAAACAACTTGCGGACAGTGTAACAGAATTACACATTGCATAGCACTGGACTATAATATGTATTCACGTAAATGAGTCCAAGTCTCAATTAAATGTGTCCTTTTCTGCCACAACCTAGCTGACGTCCCTGCTAGGTTGTGACATATATCCGTCGCTGTGTGGTGCTAGACCACTTAAAAAAAACACAATGCTCCTAATGGGTTTGTTTTTTTACTGTACCCATGATGCAGGAGTTTGCAGTTCTAATCAAGCCTTTTTTGTTTTAAAACTGTTTAAGTCGGCATACTGTACAAACTCACGCAAATCCTCAAGGATATCCTATTTTTCTTTATCAATAAAATAACGTCGTTCTGAAGTTAAAAGTATTATTTGGAGCGCTTTAGTGATTAAACTATTGTCATTATATGAACGTATGATAATATTCAGGTGAGCAAGGACATATTGTTCTTCACCAGCTCAGTCATTGTATAGAACTATACATTAACTTTTGATTCTTTGTGTTTTATTAGAATCTTACAATTATTATTGGAATGTTTTTTTACTTGAAACATATTATTTTACAAATGCAGTTTTCATCATTGCCTGAAATATTGAATGGGGATAAGCCGGTTTGATAGCTTTGTCAATGGAATTAGAAACAACACTCATTTTGTGGGGTGGAGGGGGGGGCTGTGTTTCAATTGCGCAGGCAGGGACGAACGTCTCCATCCATCAATGGATCTGCACTGAGTTGTTGAACATAAAACTAGATGTGAGCTCGGGCTGTCCGAGTTTCTAAAATAATTATTAATCAGTATTTTTGCTCGCCGATTATGGCCAATACTTTTTTGGAGAGAAACCATGTCCGCTAGTGTTACAATTAGATAGCAAATCACATGGAAACTGCATGCAGCCAGCTCATCTGTTGTAAGCTACAGTCCACCTGTCCCAAGCATGGATGTATTAAGAGAACGGTCCCAAGCTGTAGCATCTGAAGTCTGGAGGAAGTTATGAGTGCAGAGAAGTATGGGATCAAATAATATTTTGAGGTTGTGAAGTGATGTTTGCATGTGTAAAAAACGTTTTGCATCTGTGGAAATACACTGCTCAAAAAAATTAAGGGAACACTAAGATAGGTTACGCACTGCTCCCCAGGAGGGGAGTGGGATGTCAAAACCCACTGCACAGGACACCCTGAGGTCAGCAAAAGAGGTCCACACTAAACTAAACTGGCACACGGTCAAGGCGCCCTACCCAAACTTACTGTAGGTGGCACATACCAGGTCTGACTAGTGTGCATAAATAAGGGAGTCCCCTACGGGCAAGATGTATACTCCGGAGTGGCTCTAGGCTAACTCCTCACTCCCTGTCAACAAAAGAAATAACAAATGATCAATTCATAAATAACAAGTGGACAATAATATAATGCTAAACATAACACAAACACACTATTAGGCCTAATCACTCACTCTAACCATAAACAAACAAAGCTCTCACTCTAATAACTGAACACTAACAATAAAACCACAACACTAAACAACTAATTCCACAAAGGTTGTAACCACCACAGCTCACGCACAGACCTACTAAATGAGCAGCTAGAGAGAGAGAGAGAGAGAGAGAGAGAGAGAGAGACAAGATGGCACACTAAATACTGTTCAGAAGGGCATGATGGGATATGGTGATTGTCAGCTGCTCCGGATAATGGGGGGGGGGAGCCAGTGATGAGTGGAATGAATGCTCAGGAGGGCACCACCTGTGATGTACACACATAACAGAACAAACACACACACAGAACACTATACAGGACCAGGGGACGTAACAGATAACACATCCTAGATCTGAATAAATGAACTAATCGTATGAAATAGTTTCATCTTTACATAGTTGAATGTGCTGAAAACAAAATCAAATTTATCAACCCATGGAGGTCTGGATATGGAGTCACACTCAAAGTCACAGTGGAAAACCACACTACAGGTTGATCCAACTTTGATGTAATGTCCTTAAAACAAGTCAAAATGAGGCTCAGTAGTGTGTGTGTCCTCCATGTGCCTGTATGACCTCCCTACAATGCCTGGGCATGCTTCTGATGAGGTGGCGGATGGTCTCCTGAGGGATATTATTCCTGGAATAAAGCATCCGCCAACTCCTGGACAGTCTGTGGTGCAAAGTGGCATTGGTGGATGGAGCGAGACGTGATGTCCCAGATGTGCTCAATCGGATTCAGGTCTGGGGAACGGGCGGGCCAGTCCATAGCATCAATGCCTTCCTCTTGCAGGAACTGCTGACATACTCCAGCCACATGAGGTCTAGCATTGTCTTGCATTAAGAGGAACCCAGGGCCGACCGCACCAGCATATGGTCTCACAAGGGGTCTGAGGATCTCTTCTCGGTACCTAATGGCAGTCAGGCTACCTCTGGCGAGCACATGGAGGGCTGTGCGGCCCCCCCAAAGAAATGCCACCCCACACCATTACTGACACTCCGCCAAACCGGTCATGCTGGAGGATGTTGCAGGCAGCAGAACATTCTCCACGGCATCTCCAGACTCTGTCACGTCTGTCACATGTGCTCAGTGTGAACCTGCTTTCATCTGTGAAGAGCACAGGGCGCCAGTGGCGAATTTGCCAATCTTGGTGTTCTCTGGTAAATGCCAAACGTCCTGCACGATGTTGGGCTGTAAGCACAACCCCCACCTGTGGACGTCAGGCCCTCATACCACCCTCATGGAGTCTGTTTCTGACCGTTTGAGTGGACACATGCACATTTGTGACCTGCTGGAGGTCATTTTGCAGGGCTCTGGCAGTGCTCCTCCTGCTCCTCCTTGCACGAAGGCGGAGGTAGCGGTCCTGCTGCTGGGTTGTTGCCCTCCTACGGCCTCCTCCACGTTTCCTCATGTACTGTTTCCTCATGTACTGCCTGTCTCCTGGTAGCGCCTCCATGCTCTGGACACTATGCTGACAGACACAGTAAACCTTCTTGCCACAGCTCGCATTGATGTGCCATCCTGGATGAGCTGCAATACCTGAGCCACTTGTGTGGGTTGTAGACTCCGTCTCATGCTACCACTAGAGTGAAAGCACCGCCAGCATTCAAAAGTGACCAAAACATCAGCCAGGAAGCATAGGAACTGAGAAGTGGTCTGTGGTCACCACCTGCAGAACCTCTCCTTTATTGAGGGTGTCTTGCTAATTGCCTATAATGTCCCCCTGTTATCCATTTGCACAACAGCATGTGAAATTGGTTGTCAGTGTTGCTTCCTGAGTGGACAGTGTGATTTCACAGAAGAGTGATTGACTTGGATTTGTGTTGTTTAAGTGTTCCCTTTATTATTTTGAGCAGTGTATTTTGTGGATGTGTAAAAAAGTTTGATACATTAGTTAGCATCTTTTCACAAAATCAGCTGTTACAGGGCTATAACATCAGATACAAGGTAATGGAGCTTTTTATACATTTTCCTGTTTCTTTAGAAATTTACAATGGACAAATTTTTAAACGCTTCGGATGTACATGTTTTTGCTGTCAAAGTGACCCCCATAATGAATGGAATGCTAATCAGAAATGAATCTGCAGTGCCAGACAAAGCCACTCCAGCTTCTACTAAGGCACCTGTCCATCCACTACCCTGAAGAAGAGTGCCAATGGACTTGAGTGCTGCCGTTTCAATATGTAGACCACCAAACATGACAAGATTCTTGTCTTCTCCATATTGCTCTGGCCAGTGCCACTGCACTTGTTTTGTAAGAGCATATATTGGATGGTCAGCTGTGATGACAGGGACTTGACCTGGGTTAAGGTATGCCACTATGTCCTGCACTTTCTCTATCACATGCTTGACGTTAGCAACAGAGTTGGCTTGGTCTCTGAGGGCTGGCAACGGTGATGTGATGCTTACATTAAATTCTGTGCTGCTCTTTAATGAAGCATGATCACACCAAATACCGGTGTATATTTTCATTATGATTCAAATTTTTATTTAAATACACAAAGTCTGGAATGCTACGCTGTGCAACACTGTTTCAGATCGGACCTTTTTCAATGTTGCATTTGTAAACACACATGGTGCGACTGCAAGGCTTGGTGAGGGTAAACAGTAGTGCTCTGGTTATACGTTACGGTAGAGATGGATGCTGCAGAACTAGTAAAACATGATGACTTGGAAAAATTTGTGCCAAAAAGAGGAGCCGCATCTGTTGTTTGGAGTTTTTTGGTTTAAAAAAATCAGACGTCAACTAAACATCCATTTTGTGCAAGTGTTGTCAGGTTAAAGTTGTCGCCGGAGGAGGCAACACAAGTTATTTGGTCCACCACCTTAGCCGCAAGCATGTCTCTGAATATCAAAAATGTATGAAGTTAAGGTCAGCACCCTCCACATCAGCAGGAACAATATTCACTCATCATGATAGTAAAATAGATCATTTTAAGTCAATCTACTGCAATAATTCCTCTCTCATCCAGTAGAAAATGCTGAGAACACCTGGTTATGCATGAAAAAAATAAAAATATCATAATATACCGTGAAACCAGTAGAATTTTAAAAAACACTGTGATTTTTGGTCATACCGCCCAGCACTACTCACCACTGCTTTCCTTTGTCGGATGCTGAAATACAGAGACACTGGTTTGTTGCAGAAGGATTGTGGTCAAGGTTGTCCATGACAGCAGTGGTGAACAGCTCTTTCCGTAGCACCGGTGGACAGACCACACCCTCCTCAACATACTTGCTTACTGTGGCATCTCCCAGTTGAGCTGATATCTCCAGCACCAAGTCATATGAGATACTCATACCATGTTCATGCAGCATTTCAACCAGGCTTCTCTTCCTGGTTTTGGCAAACACAGACATACCATTGCATGCTTGGTTGCATGCTTGGTTCATTTACAGTGCCTTTATAAAGTATTTTGTTTTTCTGAGACAGATACATTCTATATTAAATCAACTTTTAAGATTTGTTTTCTGTTTTTATTTATAAATGAAAACAAAACAAGCAACCAAACATTTATTAAATTATTAATAGAATAATTTAGGAATTGAACATTAAACAACATATCCTAACTGAATGAAGAACGTGCGTGTGTCTTTTTGCAACTTTTCCCACTAAGCTCTCAAAGAAGAGTACTTTGGTGAACTGGAATAATGTATTTTTCACTGTCTCTTTCACCCTGACTCTGGCCTATTCAGTCACTGGCGAATGGTCGCCTTGACATTTTTTAACACCACCGTTTACTAACAGGCCTCTCTGCGTTGTAGTCCTCAATCTCCAGGCCATGGATGGAGATCAGCAGCAGACTGTTCATCCTGCTGGTGGACAGGCTGGACCTCCAGTCTGACTTGATGCGCTTGATGGCCAAAAACCCTTGCTCACAGCAGGATGAGCTCATGGGAAAGACCAGCATGATCTCTACCATTACTCCTATGTGAGGAAACTGGCCCGGTTTCCCAACAGTCCCTTGCAGCATGCGCTGCCACAATACCTGTGGCTGAAGGTGTCTGAAATGGCAGTGGACTACTACCTTCAGCTCCAGCCACTCACGTGTTGCACCTGTGAGGGACTTGAAGTCCTCACATGCCTCCAGGATGTGACTAAAGTGGTCTGTAAACAACTTAAGCTCCTCCAGGCCAAATGTTGCAAGGACATTGATGTCATCTGGCCAGCTGAAGTTGTCAAAGAGAGTGGAGGCTGCTTTCAAGATCCCGGTTTCCAGGTTTCCAAAACGCCGAAAAACAAAATCACAGAATTCATCCACAAGCTTCTCTCTCACATCCATGAAGGCAGCGTCATCATTCTCTCTCCTACATAGTGTAATATTTTTGAAGGTTCTCTCTAGTCCAACATCCTCCAGAAACTGTTGGAGTCTTGGTCCTGGGCATGTCTAAAACACATAAGAAATAATTTACTTAAAAAAAAAAATACCACTGGTATATACAGACAAAACACAAACACAGTATATGGGTGAGTATTGAAACTCACCTTCATGGCTACAAGCACCAGCATAGTTATCTGCAGTCATCACACACCATCTGAAGAGTGAGTCCATCACGCTGGAACATTAAACTGAGCTCCTTTAGCTCCTGGAGGACATACAGCATCAAATAGATAAACAGCAGTATCTTATATTGTTTTAATGCTGGATGCTTTTGGCCCGTCCCTTCACGGCGTCACATGCCTCTCTGTTGTTGATGTCACTGGCCTGGTTCTCAAAGGCTCTGGATGTGTGTGGCAACCACCTGGTGTCGTCCATGTTGCCTGGCTTTAACAGATCTACTGCCATTGCCTACCCCACTGCTTGGAGCTCTCTTGTGGCTTTTGAAGATTGGTGATATTGTTTCTAGATGCCATTCATGGTCATTTTCAGCTCTGAGAGCATAGGCAAGTTCTTGACACTGTCCAAAGGCGATGTGCCACACACCAGATACTTACTAGCCATTCACACAGCTGTTGTTGAATTTTTTTGGCAACCCCATTGTTGACTCCCAACATTACTGAGGCCCCATCACATCCAAATCCCACTAAGCATGTCTTCAGGCCTTCCTCTTCAACACCAACATTCCTCATGCCACTGAGGATAGCATTTAGGATGCCTTGGCCATTAGCGTGCTCCATTGTAACCACATTAACTAAGTGGTTAACTGGCAGCCCATCTTCCCTAAAAGTAATGTAGATCAGCTCCTGATCCTGAACTGACCTGAGTTCCTCCTGAGAGGAGTCTGACATCAAAGAAAATAATCTGGCATTTCTTATCTTAAATATAAGGTCCTCAGTGATACAATGACTGATTGCTTTAATGAATGAACGCAGGCCTGGTCATTCATGTAGGTTTGTCCTAAGTCCAACCTATTTTTATTGTGTAGCTTGACCAGCTTAGCAAACGTTGTAAAAGCCTCCTCTTTTTTAGCAATATGATAAGCAATATTGAAGAGTTTAACCATTTTTGTTTTTACCACCAGGTCCATTTTCTTCTCCAAAGCCATCATCAGAGGGGCTCTTTCTGGATCTTTCTGTGCAGCCAGAGCCCCCTCACAAGCTTAATGTGTTGTTGTGGCAGCATGCTCTTTGAGGGTTCTTACCCTTACTTTGTCCCCACTGACGCAATGGACCATGGTTTTCCCATTTACCTTGGTCGGTACTGCTCTGCAGGTTTCACAGAACATCAAGCCAGACTTATCATCATATCCAGCAAAGGCAAAGCTCTTCTTCCATTCTGGCAGCCATTTCCTTTTCGTTTTGGCCTCATATCTGGAGCGGTCTGTGGTCGTTGGCAACAAAATATAAATGAACATTTTCGATTAAGCCGTTTATCATTTCTATTCTATAGCTGTTTCATTGGTGTAGCCTATTTTGGCATGCCGATATAGGGGGTGTTTTTACTTTTAGAATTGTAAACAACTACTAATTACATTAGCTAAACTGTATCATAAAAAATATAATGTATGATATTAACAAAGCAAAAACAGTAGATTAATACTTTGATTCTTCATATCATCATTGGTGTAGCCAAAATTGGCATTCAATAACTTTTATGGCCGGTTTTGCAGACAAGGATTAAGCCTAGTCCTGAACTAAATAATTATAAAAAATAAAATAAAAAATATTTTTTTTGTCCAAGACTTAGGCTTAATCCTTGTCCATTAAACTTAAGGTTTAGGTGGAAATGATACATTTAAAAATATAGTTAGAATTCAATTAGACACTAACAATGCCATTCAGGGGGGCTTGGCATTTTTGTGCAATTTAAAAAAAACATTGCAAAATGGCCTACATGTAGTAATTAACTATACAGTTAGCTAGCTAAATATGTAAGTCATATGTCAAATACACATTGGCTAGTAAGAAAATGTGTTTGTGTTCCTAGCACCTGCTAAATTGGTTTACTTTATAATAGTCAGGAATATGCTGGCCAAGTAGCTAGTTATGTTAATGTGGACTAATTCAGTAGCTTACATTTTAGCTAGTCTAGTTGTCATTACTTGAGTGTTTGAATTGATATTATCTGCAGGCTGTTCTGCAACTCTTGTCTCGTCGGTAGTGATTGTGGGACTGGCACTGGCTACTTCTGTAGCCTCAGTATCTTCCACAAAGCATAAAATTCCCCCACTCACCATGGTTGACTAGATTCCACAGACACAAATTGAGTGCAATATTCGAACTACGTGTTTCGCGTAATGGAGACAATCTACTATACACACATAATGTAAGGCACACAGGTCATATTAGTAGTGTCATGATGGCCCATGCAGTGGAAGGAGAGACAGGCGCAAAGGATATGCAATAATATAATGTAATTTATTTGAACACAGAAAACAAAACTGCCTCGTGGGGCTATACAGAAAAGAAATGCGGAACACGTAATTACGACCAGGTAACAGGAATACAATAACTGACAGGGAATGAAAGCAAACACACAAACTAAATAGAAGACCAAATGAGGGATAAGCGGAAACACCTGTGCACGGAATTAACTCACAAAGGATCTAGAGGACACCCGAAAACATGTGATCAAAACACAAGAGGGAGAAGCGGGAACCTTAACCAAAACAAAACACACAGGACAGAAACCTCACCATAGACACAGAACTAAACGTGCAAGGCACAGAAGGGACTCCAGGGGGAACCAACACCTAACAAAACACATACTACCGAATTAGGGATGGGACGATTACCGGTTTCACGGTAAACCACAATAAAATGTCCCTACAGTTAGTATTACCGTTTAAAACTTAATTTTTATTAAAACCGTCTTTGATTACCGTGATTCTGTCCAGCCAGAATCAGTCTGACGCAGGTGCGTGTATGCAACGTTTTTTGCACGAGAAGTGAAGGCGGAAGGCAGTGACAGCGCTCGGTAGATTTTTCAGCCATCCAAGAGGACAAAATCTGAGATGTGGTCATATTTGAGCTATTACAAGAGTCCTGATGGCAATTTAATCGAGGATGGGCACCCTGTCTGCAGAGGAATGTCGCTGCAAAAGGGGGAAACACGTCAAATCTGTCATCTTCGTGACAATAACCATTCACTGTTACACAGCGAATGCATTAACTTTTACTTCAATACCAAAACTAACTTGGGCAAATAATTGGACAAACAATATTGATTCGAGATTAAATATTTAATTATCTCACTTAACGCAAAGTATCCGGATGATAAGTTTAACAGCAAGAAGATTTGAGCCAAGACGAAAGAACATGTTCAAAATATTAAGGGTGACATTTAAGGGATAATGTATTGTGTTATTGCATAGTAAACCTATTACACATTTTTATTTTTACCACAGAAATAATTTCAGGGACATAAAATATTGCATGTGATTAGTGTGCAAAAGAAGCCATTTGCTTTCTCTATGCAACATTTTAGTTAGCAGCCAGATACAGTAATAATTGCGGGAGCTCGATGAGTTCAACGCAATTACACTTACTTTGTTCGTTAGTTAGCTTAGTTTGAGTCTTGTTTATATTTAATATACTTAGCTAATATAGAAAATATATTTTGTGTCCTTACAGTTTTGTTTACTAAAACGTATTACTTGTGATCAGTAGGCTACCTATTAGATTGCGCATTTTTTGCCTACCGCAAAGCAACGATAACCCACTCTCATTGAGCAGTTCATCTCCAGGTTCTCGTTCTGTTTCATTAGCGCAAGTGTAGTGGGACCATGTATTACTTTGGAACATTTTTTTCTACAGACTCAAGAGCCAGGCATCGTGGAGTTACTTTTATTCAGTAGTTTGTTTGAACTGCTGGTCGCGATGCTACAGCAGACTTAAGCACAGTCTATCGTGCGCACATAAAAATGCAGCAGGCAAAATAGAACATAAGATACGTATAGACGTGTTAATTTTTCTCAAACGATATGTGTGCTGGTCTTCCTCAACAAAGTCAGACAATGCATTCCAACGCAAGCTACTCTCAGTACACATCTGTCGCTCGCGACATCCGAAAAAAAATCTTCACTAACACACGGTCAACTCCATACCTTCATCTGAGAGATTCAAAACAGCAGGCAATGGGAACCATCCACAGAGATAGTCACAGTTTACTGGCACAGTATTCAAGCCACCATGTAAGTTAACGCCTATAAGGCAAAAACTATTCCTGCCAGCAACTGGTAGTCTACCAAATATCAAAAATAGGACTATTTTTTAGTATATATAGTTTATTGAAGATACTCTGTTTGCCACCACAATAAATCAAATGATTAGGAATGAATGTAATGTATGTGTTACATGAATATGCCATTACAGAGTCAAATTCAGAGCATAGGTTAAAAATCATCCTCTTAACTAGCCATTTCGTTTACTTCAGCAGATGGTAAAGCTATTGCCTAATTCTAACAAGATTATCTGTCATCAATTTATTGGGAATTCATAATGATATCAAATGGGATAGTAGGCTTTAGTACTAAATGGTAGACTATAGTAAAATAAAAAGGGCTTAGAGCTATTAATTGTATTTGTTGTTTGTTGATTTCCAAGTATAACACTTGTTGAAATGTTTTCAGTGTGTGTGTATCCGTTTTTTTACATTTCCATCTCATTTTAACAAAACCGTGATAATATTGATAATCGTGATAACTTTGGTCACTATAATCGTGACATTAAATTTTCATACCGTCCCATCCCTATACTGAATGTATACACAAGGGGAGGCCATAACATGACATTCAGGGAAGCAACTCAAACATACATGGTCCTTCTCACAGCCCACACAGTGCTGGACGTTACAGAGCCCCCCCGTAAAGTCTGCAACCCCGAGGCGGGCAACAAAGGAGCGCCGCAGTCCCAAACACAGGCAGGGAGGCCGGCGGGAAAGAGGGCCCGGGGAACAGAGGGCCCTGGGCCAGGGGGAACAGAGGGCCCTGGGCCAGGCAGTTCAACGGGCCCTGGGCCAGGCAGTTCAACGGGCCCTGGCGGCAGGGCGTCTGGGAGCCCTGGCGGCAGGGCGTCTGGGAGCCCTGGCAGCAGGGCGTCTGGGAGTCCTGGCGGCAGGGCGTCTGGAAGCCCTGGCGGCTGAGCCAGGGGTCCGGACGGCGGCGTCAGCGGTAAGCAGGCCGCTGGAGGCTGTGGCGGCGGTGGGCAGGCCGCCGGAGGCTGTGGCGGCGGTGGGCAGGCCGCCGGAGGCTGTGGCGGCGGTGGGCAGGCCGC
>JACXGM010019111.1:0-18589 GCA_016801145.1 Umbra pygmaea | reverse complement strand
AGCTCATCTGTGTCCAATAGGGATTCTATTTTAACACTAGATTTTTATTTACTACATTTATTTAATGTCTTTGTTTCACAGGGGACAGCTCTGACGGTTTCTCGCTCAGTGGGAGGGGCTTATCGACTGACAAGTCTATTGAAAAAACTGGAATCCAGCAACTATATAGCTGTGATGTATGTGATAAAACTTTTACTCAGTCAGGAAACCTGAAAAGGCACCAGCGTACTCACACAGGAGAGAAGCCTCCCAGCGAGACTTCCTATATGTGCTCACACTGTGGGAGGAGCCTCCTATCGCCAGCACAGTTGAAAGTCCACCTGCGAACACACAAAGCAGAGAACACTTACAGGTGTGATCTGTGTGGAAATATCTTTGCTAATTCTGCTTGTTTGACTAAACACATGCGTACACACACTGGAGAAAAACCTTATAGCTGTGATAAATGTGGCAAGACTTTTGCGCGAGCTGATTCGCTGAACGTACACAAGCGTATACACAGCGGGGAGAAACCACATGTCTGCGCTACATGTGGAAAGGGGTTTCTTTGGCCGAGAATTTTGGCCGCCCACAAGTTAACACACACAGGCGAAATGCCGTTCCACTGCCCAGAATGTGGGAAGAGCTTCTATACATCAGTAAGGCTGAAAGAGCACGAGCGCACACACGCTGGGGAGAACCCTTATAAGTGTGAAATGTGTGGGAAGAGCTTTGTGTCATCTGGTACCCTGACTTACCACAAGCGGAGTCACACTGGAGAGAAACCATATAGCTGTGGTCTATGTGGAAAGAGCTTTACTTGTTCGGGAGCCCTGACTATTCACAAGCGTATTCACACTGGAGAGAAACCTTACAAGTGTGATCTGTGTGAGAAAAGCTTTTCTCGTTCAGGAGCCCTGACTATTCACAAACGTATACACAGTGGAGAGAAACCGTACAGCTGTGATAAATGTGGAAAGAGCTGCAGAGATATCACAGCCCTGAAAGAGCACATGCGTATACATACAGGGGATAAACCTTTCATCTGTCATGTCTGTGGTATTAGTTTGACAAGAAAAAGCAGCCTGAATGCACACGTGCGCAAACACACAGGGGAAAAGCCATACCGCTGTGAACATTGTGGAAAGATGTGTGCTCATCGAAGTGAATTGGATATACACATGCGCAGGCACACAGGAGAGAAACCGTTCAGCTGTGATCAATGTGGAAAGAGATACGCTCATCAAGGGGATTTGAAAGTACACAGACGTGTACACACAGGAGAGAAACCGTTCAGCTGTGACCAGTGTGGGAAACGTTTCCCGCGGTCAACATACCTGACTATCCACAGGCGCGTTCATTCCGGAGACAACACCTGTAGAGGTGAACAACAGGGGAGAAACCTTTCTCCGTCAACACGCAGGAGGAAACGCACACGAGACAAGCCTCATGGTTGTGGTACATGTGGCAAGAGATTTGCTCAAACTAAATCCTTGTTGGTGCATCAGAGATCCCACACAGGTGGAGGAAGAAGTCACCCAGATGGAGAAGTGAATCACCTCACACCTCCATCCACTCAGACATCAGTTTCTCTGGATCAATCTGTCCACTGAAGAGTGTATCATGTCGGAGTGAAATACTGTTCTTCAGAATGCATGTCTCCAGTAGCTGTTTGGTTTGTGTGCGCTGAAGGGATGCTGCTGCTATTCATATGAAAATAATGTATGTGGATATAAATATTTATAATATTTTCACTATGCCATTTTGGAGACTTGTAAGTTTTACTTAAAAATAGGTATTATTTTTTTGTGTGTGTGTATGTATTCAGCGCATGGACAAAATAATGGAAACACGACATGGAAAAGTACGGTTCATTTTAAGTAACTGAATCACAATTACAAATGCAACTGCCAGAGGTCACATTAGCCTGACAAGTGTCACTTTAATATTTTCAAAGCAAAGTGATGTAACTATCAGTGTTCCAAAGAGCCTAAATGGTTGGTGCCTGAATTGCAGATCCATGGGTCAGAACATCTGTAAAATGTACCAGGTGGGAACATTGAGAACAATTCCTCATTTAAAACGGCGACCTGGCCAAGATAAAGCTAAAAGGTGCAAGATGACACAAATTCACACGTGAATTACACATCACACAAGGGAATAAAAACACAGTATAAAAATACAAGGTGCGGATCTTCAGAATTAACAATGTAAGTATATGGAGAATTAGTGCAAGAGAGTCGGAATAGAGGATGAATTGGTATGAAAGTGTCAAGACAAATAGAATGGAGGAAATTAACACAAAATGGATATTGTGGAAATGACAAATAACAAATATGACTTTGTGCAGATCAGTGTGTGCAGAGCAACATGGGTAATACTAAGGCACTATAATCAAATGGGTTCAAATTCTTGAAAAATGGAGCAACAGTTCAGGACCTGTATGCGAGCATTTCAAGGAGGATTAAGGCTGTTCTTAAGGGAAAGGGTGACACCTGATTCGGCCTTTGAAATATATATTTTTTTCCATTATTTTTTTAATCATTTTGTCAAGCTCCTAGTGCCTGACTAAAGTATACTGTCCTCTGCCCAATTCTCTCATATTACTGAATTATTGTACGTATGGTACACTGAAATTTTGTTCAGTTTAATATTTTCTTTTAAGACGGACTTAAAAGCAATTGTTACAATGGAGCAACAGTTCAGCTCCATTAATCTCTGGCCCTCGAAGCCAGTTCCACTCAGTTCCTTCATTACAACCCTCGAATCTAAGATTTATTTAGACATGGTTCTCCATGTGGGTGCAATTATTGATACGGTAGAATAGGACAAGCAGGCTCCAGCCCTGTAGTGTAACAGTACGGTAATACCCCGGTTATAGGGTGACGTTTTTTATGTTGAAAAATAATTGTAAGACTAATTAAAATAGAATGTTCCTTGCATCAGTATTCGAATCACACATAATTCATATTTGAAAACTTGGGTTGTCTTTGGGTAAGTATTTCCCAGCTTTGCAGTGTTGGAGTGATTTTGGCCCATTCTTTTTGGCAGATTTGAGGCAGATTGGCTGGTTTTTGGGCGCAGGCCAAAACCAGTTGTGATGAATGAGATTCCAAGGCCTATAGTTGTAATGAAATGCTCTATCAAGACGTAGCTTAGGAATATCTGTTGCCAAACCCCAAACCTCTATCATAGGTCGTCAAGCCTCTCCTAAGGTACCCCCAGACGTTCCAGAGTGTTGTTGTAGCCCTAAAGAGGCACACCTGATTAGGCTTGTCAGACAGAATCAAGTGTGCCTGTTCAGGGATACAAAAAAACTCTGGAACGTCTGGGGGTCCCTGAGGAGAGGGTTGAAGACCTATGCGACATACACTCTAAATAAACACTATTGTGACAGTTTTTCACTACAGTCCAATATTGTGAAAATAACAGTGCTAACATTGATTTTGTATGCATGTTTTATATAGTTTATTGTTGAAACAAATCCCCTTTTGCATTATGACAATTATTAAATGCAGTATCTTGTGCATACATTTCCATATAGAATATTTTGAAAATGCCAGCTTTTATTTTGAAGGTCTTCTCTATACATCCAGTTTGGACGCCATCGTGCTGCTTGCAGGACTAAATGTAGGTCGAGTATAGTTGTTAGCCTAATTACTAAAGCTAATAGCAGAAAGAGTCGTGTTAGAGATGTACAAGTCGAGCAAGATATCAATTTCAATCTAGAAAGTAAAACATCCACATAACGCATGTATGTGGACTAAGTAAAGAACCATTCTTTAAATTTATCATGAGCCATTTTCATTTCCGCCTGCTGTCTCCCTGCGGAAAAAACCTGGACAGGAGACCTGCTAACATTATCTAGCTACATATCCTTGCTAGCTGGCTTTCCCACAAGGAATTTGGTGAGTTGTTTAGCTGGCTTCTTCAAGTAGAATGGAGTTTTTTCAACCAACTACTGACGAAGGTTTAAAGTGTAGATATGTTGATAGGATTCATAGTTCAGTTTTGTGAATATATAAACACGGAAGTGCATGCCCTTAACTGTGACAGTGTTCCTGTTCCTTTTAAAATACGAATAGCACAAATTAAGCAATCATATGGTTTTATTCTCATGTCAATTTACTTTAACAACGGAAATTATAATTGCAAGATGTATCTTAAGAATTGTGTAGTGTATATTTAGTTAAAAAAGTTGATTTAGTGGTAACCATGTTGAAATTACGTCATCGAGATGTCCGAGGTCCAACTAAACCTGTTTCACGAGCTACCTCCAGTACTCACATTGGTTAGATCAATAGAAGTATTTCCTCCATTTAGAGGGTGTACAGGGTCTATTCTGTGGTTGTTGTTTTTATTTGTTTTTTATTATTTTTACTGTTTGAACCTGGAACAACCATTTAAGTAACTGGTCCTTGTCATCAACCTATTGGACTTTTCGCTCTCTTTGCTTGGATTGAGTGTACCTTTTTGACACTTAATTTTTTTTGGGGTGGCAGGATCAGCTGTAATGTTACAGATTGTTTATTATTTCCATTAAGGTGCCTGCAACATTTCCAAACTCCATATTGTTTGGTTATTTTATTATAGCTTCCTTTATTTCCCCCACATCCTAACACATCCCAGTTAAGGTAACCTAAAAACATAAACATTTTTAGCTTTTATTTTTTCTATACCTTTTCCACTGACACTCTTTTACATTAGTTATATTTTATTTGCTTTTAATCGTATCCCTCCTTTATTTCAAATATCCAACTTTACTATTTTCTACATATTTCTAACAATACAATATCATATTATTTCTGAACCTATGTGCCTTTTACAGATCTTGATGGTTTTTGATTCTGCCTCAGAGCAAAATCTTCAGAGCTGGGAAGGTTGGGGGTCCGCATGGCTGCATTGCACGACAATCTACATCATGATGGTCACGGGTTCGAACCTGACTATGAGTACTGACTTTCACCGGGCCTCCTGCACAAGTTGGCATTGCCTGGGATTTGGGTTAAATAAATCAGATTATCTATCCTGCCATTTTCTTATGGTCTTTATTAGGGTCGACAGCCTTGTTCTTTACTTTCCCCTCTTCCACTTGCATCTTTCATTTATGGTGTAAAGCTGCAATTAGTTGATTGTAGTTTTGAATAGAGCAAACATTTCCAAACAAAATGTTTTTGTTAGCTGCATGTAAGACATCACTTTAGCAGTTGTTGACACTTCATTGCTATCTGGAGAATTCTCTGTACCAAGGAGAACCTGTACCACGGAGAACCTGTACCAAGGAGAACACTAGTCTTGGTTGTGGAGGCTTCGAGTCCTCTCGCGGTTCTTTCTTTGGCACAGGATCTTTACAGGAATGGCAGGAAAATTGGGAGTTATCTTTATGGACCCGCATCTCAAATTCCAGCCAGTCTGTAACATCAAGCAGGGTAGAATGGGGACAATCAGAGGGTGGATGAACCTCTGAAAGGTAGACCTCAAGTCATGGGGGAGCTTAAAGAGAAACCAGAAGACGTGGGAATCGCACTCCAGTTACATAGTACCCTTCTGGCCCAGTTGCTCCAGCATACCAACTAATGAGCGGACTTGTAGAGCAAACGTCCGAAAGGGTTTAAAGGATCACTCCAGACCCGCAAACACCCCGAAATCGTTGTGCCTGTCATGTTTTCAACAAACACCTTTTAAATACATTTTGTAATTCCAAACTCAGCCCATTGTAAATGTTAGTCACAGTGAATTACTAGCTAGTAGGTCACAGGCTTAAGCTGGATTCACACCAGGTCTGGCAAATTGGTTGCATTACGGCGGAAGTCTATTAATTTCAATAGGAAGCAATGAGCACCGCTGCGGCAAATCTACCAGAACCGGCAAAATGTGGATGCGGTGCGGCGAGTGTGTCGCAAGAGTTGAAATAATCCAACTTGTGCGTTGCTTTGCCGTACGGCACCAGAACCGGAAGTTGATTTACCACCGAGGAAGAGCTAATATGTCGCTTTCACCTATGGGCTTATGGGATTGCAAGAAAAGCTTTGACAGCTCAGTAGGTAGTTTTCGTTTTGTCAATGAATACTAAACTGAAAACGGCTCCTGCCAGTCGCCTTGCTGGAGGAGGACAGTTGTATGCAACATTGCCCACCATCTCGTAGATGCAGAAGATGGATTACAATGTTGATTGCGGCGTATGAGTGTCTGCATTACGATGCTGTACGGTGATTTTGTTTTTGCTGGGCCTGGTGTGAATACAGCTTTAGGCTACATTCAACATAACTGGAAGCGACTCACTAGGGGGAGGGTACTAAGTTTGCATTGAATTCTGGACCTTTAAGTATTTCAAGTGCAGACTGATACAGAATCAGCTGAAATGTACTCCTGGTTATTCTCGGACGCATTAGCAGGCACAGCATTGTATATGACAAATCGTCTCTGGTAACGTTTGTAAATACAATATTAAGAAACTGATTTACTTTGGAGTTGGCCTTTAATATCAGCTGGAAATGCTCAAACTGTCTGTGAGCTCTGCAAGTCTTTGCGTGGGAAAACGTTGGGGATGAAAGCTCCCATTGTGTCAGAGAAGGGGTGGCAAGAATACCCAGTACTATATAAGAGTCTGCAACAAGCAGGGCCTATTCTAACTTGAGGTGGTCAGTGAGGATCTGATACTTGAACATCTCTGTGTCGTATGCAGGCGGAACGCAATTCTCAGCCTAGCAAACTCTCTGTGGATCAACAAAGGTCCCCTGTAAGTCTTCTTGTCTAGGTGAGCTTGAAAGTGCTGGTGAATGATGGACTCTTCTGGGTCGCTCTCTCTCCGATGCATCCTCCGGCCTGGTATAATGTGAGGTTCTTAGGGGGAGAACCTCCTGGGCGAGTGTGAGTTGCTTCAGTCTCTCATGTAGGTTGGGCACGAAGTCATAGCGGGAGTGGCGTTCTGCCTATTTGCTCACATTCACTTGCGATCTACTCTGTTACAAGGGAAATTAACGACAATCTGAAAGTCTGCAATACCATGTTTGAAAAAACACGAGGTAAAATCTCCAACATGCAGATGAATTAGTTTAGCTTAATCTCTGTGCATGGTGTTAATTTACTATTTATTTCACTTGTCATTTCGGATAAGTTAAGTGTACATTTTCCCTGTGCGAATTCTATTTTTTACTTGTCCCAGACAAGCCTTAATGTCAATCATTGCTTTGTAATCAAGTATAAATTTTAGTGTGTTATACGTCTTCATTACACTTGCAAAAAAGACATTTTAACACAGTATGTTTAGTAAGTATTTTCATTAGATGATTTGAAGACATGAATCCTCATAATTGTTTCTTATGATGCTGCCAGTATTGTGTAGTGATGTACCAGTCTTCTATTCCAGGTCATGTAAGGTCTCTGCGTTGTTGATGTTGCCACATAAACAGGACAACATGACTGGAGAGAGAGAAACCTTGATGGAAGAAATCGAAAAGAGTTTACACCGTCTAACTGAGGAGCATTTACTGTACCTGTGTTCACACTGTGGAATAGATGGTTCAATGGTTATTGGAAAGACCCACCGCTCGCTGCGGCGTAAAATAATGGAGGTCATGTGGCAAAATGAAGATTCTGGGAAATCAGAGGAGCAGGTCATTTCTTGGTTACTCCGACTGAAAGGCGACATCGAGAAGATTCTGGATGAATCTATTGTGGCACCAATGACTCCCAGCCAGTCTGACGATGATGACAAAGGAAGTAAGAACAATGGTGAGTGTGGATTAGAATTTACCATCTTTTGTAACATGTAAATATCTTGTGTATAACTGCAAAGAACAATCTATTTATCTCCCACCTTGTGCTGTATGAACATGTTTGTGCATAATCTCTGTAGGAAATATAATCTTGTGATATATCAGTTCAGGGGCGCCGTATAGGGGGGAAAAGTTGGGACAATTCCAAGGGCCCATGACTGACAGGGACCCCAAAAAATAGATGTGGTGACAACAGCTGTGCAGATAGATTTTTTGTCATGGGGCCCAAAATTCCTGGCGGCGCCCCTGTATCAGTTAACCGTAAAATACCAAGTGTTAAAGTGAGCAGTGTCGATGTCATGGCACATATTGGCACAAACATAGTACAACCAGTGCCACTTTTACAACCAGTGGCCAAAAATTACTCTTCTGCATCTTTAATTGATTCAGCGAACACAAATCAGCTCCCTTTGATGAACTACAGGTGATGATGAATAGGAGGAGTGCATGAAAATCTAATAAAAAACTAAACTATAATGATCCAATCACATTTAAGTGGAAGAGCCCCCTTGTTCAAATGCCTTAAATTCCATCACCACCAGATGGATCTCGAGGTAACATTTCAATGTACAGTAAGCTTGCGGGATCAGTTGGCTTTGCGAGGCTAACCCATGAACATCCGTAAAGGATAATACATCAATAGAAGTTTGTTTCTGAAAACTTGGTTACATATGAGGAACCTTAATTTAATTTTGTTGTTTTCCAGAGGACAGACTTAACTCTCACCTGCTCAGAGATGGGGGATTATTGTCAGAAAAGGCTCAAGAATCAGAGGTGTTCCAGCGACTTTACACCTGTAAAACATGCAGAAAGAGTTTCACCCAGTCTGGAAACCTAAAAAGACATGAGCGAACGCACACAAGGGAGAAACCACATGTCTGTGATAAATGTGGGAAGGGTTTCGGTCGAGCGGATTACCTGACTGAACACAAGCTCACACACACTGGAGAGAAACCACATAATTGTGATTTATGCGGGAAGGGCTTCAATCGGCCTAACTGCTTGGCTGAGCACAAGCTGACGCACACAGGGGAGAAGCCTCACAGGTACAGCTGCTCGGATTGTGGGAGGATATTCCTTACATCAGCACAATTGAATGTCCACCAGCGAACACACAGACGATCGAATCCTTACCGATGTGACCTGTGTGGTAAGATCTTTGCCAATTCAACATGTCTGAATAACCACAAGCGTACACACACAGGGGAGAAACCTTTCAGCTGTGATCAATGCAGTAAGAGTTTTGCTCGAGCGGATTATTTGACGGAACACATGCACGTACATAGTGGAGAGAAGCCACATGTATGTGACACGTGTGGGAAGGCCTTTATTCGCCCTAGATACCTGGTAGCACACAAGCTGACACACAGTGGAGAGATGAACTACATCTGCTTAGACTGTGGGAAGACTTTCTATACGCCAGGAAAGTTGAAAGATCACAAACGCACACACACAGGGGAGAACCCTTATAAGTGTGAACTGTGTGGTAAAAGCTTTGCCTCTAATGGGGCCCTGACCAGACACAAGCGTATTCACACAGGAGAGAAACCGTACAGGTGTGGACTTTGTGAGAAGAGCTTTGCTCTGTCCGGAGCCCTTATTCAACACAAGCGTATTCACACAGGAGAGAAACCATACAGGTGCGGTCTGTGTGCGGAGAGCTTTGCTCGTTTGGGAGCCCTGACTATTCACAAGCGCATTCACACGGGAGAGAAACCTTTTAGCTGTGATAAATGTGACAGAAACTGCAGAACTATCACAGCCCTGAATGAACACATGCGTACACACACAGGCGAGAAACCCTTTGTTTGCCACATCTGTGGAATTAGTTTGACTCGGCAAAGCAGCCTGAATGTACACATGCGCACGCACACAGGAGAGAAGCCTTACAAGTGTGACCAGTGCGAGAAGACGTACGCTCATCGAGGAGACTTGAAAATACACAGACGCATACACACAGGAGAGAAACCGTTTAGCTGTGGGCAATGTGGGAAAAGCTTCCCCAGGTCAAGGGAGCTGAAGGATCACATGAGGTGGAAACGCACACGAGATAAGCCTTTCACTTGTGGCTCATTTAGCAAGGGATTTCCTCAATCAAGAACCCTGAAGATCCACCAGAGAACCCACACAGAAAGAGAAGGTCCTGAGGTGGGCGGAGGGGGAAGTCAAACAGATGAAGTGAGTCCCCCTCCAGACCTGCACACCCTGGCGTCAGCTCCTCAGGATCTCTGCTGAATCCCCGTTTTCACCCTGACCGGATGGAGGTCTCTCCATTGGGATGTACGTGTGCTGGTTGCAATTTGTTTCCCAAAAAAACTTGAACTTAAAGGTGCTGTTTGTAGAATTTCAAACACTGTACAAATTTTATTAATTGATATTTAACAAACATTCCTGTTCAAATGGCGAATTATGTACTTGGTTTTTACAAATGTTATATGAAAGACTTTGAAGCGAAGTTCTTTGGACTCATTTAAAGAAATACAGATTTAGATAAATGTTTGAAAAATAAACATTGAATTTACTATTCCACTAATACACCCTGTAATGCAAATATTTTTGATCATATATATGCAGTATATGCATAGTCAACCATTACCAGCTGATGGACCATAAGTTCTATAAATACATTGCCATTTAATTATTGAATAGGCTACAAATCCTTGACTGTTTAATTATTACATGATTACATGTAGTGAGTCTTACTGTCGTTAGCCTATTAGCTTGTGTCATGTTAAGAATATCTGTGATTATCTGAGGCATGTCATTTCTTAATTTTAGGGAAAATTTCCATTTTTAAATCTGTCTAATTAAACCGTTTGTGTGTCTGTTGACCTCACAAGAAAGGTTGTTTCTGTTAATAAGCGTCAGTGTTTTTAATGTGAATAAACATGTGAAGTTAAATGTCTGCTTGTTACAATATTCCTACCTTGCCAATAGACTCATTAGGGCATTACGACTTTAGGGGAGCCTGACAAAGGTTAGCTTTTGCTAACAAGTAGGCATGCTGGTTTTTTGTGCTGAGAAAAGTCAAACAATTCTTACAACCTCAAAGTACACCTCTTTGTTTGAACCTGACTGGGAACTATAATGAACAAGATTTCAGTTGGAAAGATGTTATGGTCTGAGGAGGAACTGATCCATAGTGCCTTATCTCAGGACTACCAGGCCGTACAACTCCTGCTGTCATTGCCCACAGCTCACCTGGTCCCTTCTGTATTATTAGGTCTGCTGTTCATCTGACAATTTCAAGATTTTGATTAATTCTAATTGTCAACATCTGCTCGGTATTAGTACAGGAGTCGTTCATATTTAAATTAATGGTTTTACTACACACATCAACATTACTGCTTGGCCAGTGAACACCTTGGTTATAATGAATTAATTATTTACTATACAGTAGGCTGTTACATTTTTGCATATGCACACTGCCTAGAACAAACATTTGAATAATATATATTTTACTGGCTCAAAATGTAGAACTTGCTGCCAGATGTATGAGATGAGAACATTATCTTATGTTTAATTTATCTTATTTTGATTTGCGCAGGTACATTACTTGTATGATCCATTATTTGGTTAATTCGTTTAGTAAATTTTTTGCAAAGGCGTTTCATTTCTATGATCTAGTACCTACAGTACGGATCAGTATACTGCTTCTCTTCGATCATTTCAATCTGCGCATGCGCAAATAAACGGTACGAATAAAAAATATTTATATGGAACTTTCCATCACTAAGTTAAACTTCCGCCTGGTGTATTGCTCCATACTCATTAGTGAGAAAAAAGGATGCCCCGCCAATTGGAGCACTTTGGTTGATGCTTGCAGATTAAGCGAAACGTTAGCCTAGAAATCTAGACTCACCCTAGCGGCAGCAAATATAATTTATATAAGTCTAGCAACTCTCCATTGGCTTGCGAGCTGGAAAAACTAAATTCTGGTCAGGCCAATCACATCGTGTATAGAGTCGGTGGGCGGGCTTAACGTAATTACGGAAAACAAAGTAGATGACTGCTGCTGGTGGCGAACAGTGATCTTTCGAATCGGCTTTGGTTGCAACTATGGGAGACTTGGAGTTAAGTTTTTCTTTGAGAATAGTCATTCTCCCAATTGGAAGATGTGTTCGGAGTTTTGCCGACCGGATACTTCGTTGTTCTGGTTGGTTGTGGAATTTAAAAGACAACCGTTTATCCCGCCCCTCGGATTGAGCCCTGCCAATGGTGAGTTCCCAGACTCAACGTCTTGATGTGGGTTTGGCTTGTCAGGCTAGACAAATGTACCACCACAGACTGATTTACAGGTACAAATAATTTTGTTACAGATTTTGCTAAATATTATTGATAAGTGTTGAGTGTGGGTGAATAGAAATATACATGCATAAATAGGAAAGTGTGCGCGTATTTGAAATCTGCAACTGTAACTAATTATTTTTTTATAAACTACACAACTGATTATGTGCTTGCAAATTGTTTTTACGGACGCAAATCTTTTTTATAGCTACAAAAATTACTACACGCTTGCAAATTGTTTTTACAAGTATGCACATCTTTTTTGCAACTACAAAACTTATTTATATATTTTACTTTCATAGTGGTGACCTTGGGTACCGACGTGTACTCTGCGGTTTTCACCACCAGTTGCAGGGCCTTTAGGTCTGAAGCTGGATTCACACCAGTCACGGCAAACTGGTTGCATTGCGGCGGAAGTCCATTCATTTCAATAGGAAGCAATGCGCTACGCTGCGGCAGATCTACTGGAACCGGCTAAATGTGGATGCAGTGCGGCGGGTGTGTCGCAAGAGTTGAAACAATCCAACTTGTGAGGTGCTTTGCCATACGGTGCCAGAACCGGAAGTGAGAAAAAGAGCTAATATGTCAGTCACCTTGCTGGAGGTGGACAGTTGTATGCAATATTGCCCACCATCTTGTAGATGGGGAAGATTGATTACGATGTTGATTGCAGTGTACACGTGTGTCTGCATTACGATGCCGTACGGTGATTTTTTGCCATGTCTGGTGTGAATTCAGCTTGAGGCGGAGCAGTTGCCATACCACACAGTGAAGCTGGATTCACTACGAGATGGTGGACAACATTGCATACAACTGTCCATCTCAAGCAAGGCGACTGACAGGAGCTGTTTTCAGTTAAGTATTAATTGAAAATATGAAGACTATCTACATTTTGCTGGTTCCGGTAGATTTGCCGCAGCGGTGCGCATTGCTTCCTATTGAAATGAATGGACTTCCGCCGCAATGCAACCACCCAGCTAACAATTTTATGTTCTGGGAACGTTAGTTTTTGGTTCCCAGAACGTTCCCTTAAGGTTCCCTATTGGTGACCCAGGAATGTTTTCTTAACGTAAATAGAACGTTCCCTTAAGGTTAGGGACGTTCTGGGAACCTACTCGAACAATAGAACCTAAAAATAACCTACAGGGAACGTTCCTAGAACGTTCTTGTTTGGTTCCCAAAAAATAACCAAATGGGAACCATAAGAGAACTTTAGGGGAACGTTCTGTGTTTGCGGGGCAGTTTGCCGGACCTGGTGTGAATCCAGCTTAATGTAATAAGTCAGGATCCTGTCAAAGTTACAGCGGTAGAATTTGACCAGGATATGATGATACAGGTGTGCTTTCTTTAGCCTCCTCTGACAGTAGAGTTGCTGCTGTTTATTCTTGACCAGGGTAGAAGTGTTGAGGGTCAAGAGTGGTCCTCCCAGGTATTTGAAACTGGTGACACGCCTACAATGACAAAAACTGTTAGAAGAGCTGTAGTTTTCTGAGGGGTGTTGGGTGTCCGATTCTGGTCCTGGGGGGCCAAGACTGTTCTGTTGTTTGTAATAAGTGATTCATTCCAACTATGGACGCCAGTTGGATGCAATTAACTGCCAGGTAATAGCAAGAATCTGAAATGATTTGGCCGTTCAGTATCAAAATTGGACACCCCTGGTCGATGCAAAAAATCTGTTGTTTTTGTGTCATTTTTTGTCATTGTTTTATGTCATTAAACGTCACTGAATTAAAACATTTTAATCAGTTTCTTGTTTTAAATTTTACTGACAATACTGGTTTTATGAACATAATATACTTTTTTATTTTATTGTTTATATGCATGTTATTGTTAATGTTATAATAATCATATCTGAATGTATTATTCACAATAACACTAAAATACGTATGAACGAATATGAATCACAACGTTTAGATTATTAATATACAAATGATTGAATTCAGTTTATTGACACACTATTGCGTTGACTGCTTTTACTCTGAAAATATTTCTTGACCCGGAAGTACTTTTTCTTGTTTCTGATACGGTGCTAAAATTAACAAAATGAGTTGTTGTTATAAGTTATCATTCAAAGAAGATATACACCTCCAATTCGAAATGCAACAACAAAGGTAATTTCTTTTTTGTATTATTTTTTTTTTAATTCAACAGATACAGCTAGCAAACTTTACCTTATTTTGACGTTGGAAACAACGAGTCCTATAGACTTGCTAGCAGGGTAGCTAATTTACCTGGCTATGTCATTAGGTTTTCTGCAAAACATTTGTTGAGTTGGCTAGCTATTTAATGTGATTTTTTTTGTCCACTTTCTATTTACAATTTTATTTAAGTGAAGATAAAATGACTTATTCCAGGTTTGTTGTATGAACCAAAACGGAAGTGCGTGCAACTACACTGCTCAAAAGAATAAAGGGAACACTAAGACAACACATCCTAGATCTGAATGAATGAACTAATCGTATTGAAATAATTTCGTCTTTACATAGTTGAATGTGCTGACAACAAGATCGCACAATATTTATCAATATGGAAATCAAATGTATCAACCCATGGAGGTCTGGATATGGAGTAACACTCAAAATCAAAGTGGAAAACCACACTATAGGCTTATCCAACTTTGATGTAATGTCCATAAAACAAGTCAAAATGAGGCTCAGTAGTGTGTGTGGCCTCCACGTACCCGTATGACCTCCCTACAACGCCTGGGCATGCTCCTGATGAGGTGGCAGATGGTCTCCTGAGGGATGTCCTCCCAGACCTGGACTAAAGCATCCACCAACTCCTGGACAGTCTGTGGTGCAACGTGGCGTTGGTGGATGGAGCGAGACATGATGTCCCAGATGGGCTCAATCGGATTCAGGTTTTGGGAATGGGCGGGCCAGTCCATAGCATCAATGCCTTCCTCTTGCATGAACTGCTGACACACACCAGCCACATGAGGTCTAGCATTGTCTTGCATTAGGAGGAACCCAGGGCAAACCGCACCAGCATATGGTCTCACAATGGGTCTGAGGATCTCAGGCAGTCAGGCTACCTCTGGCGAGCACATGGAGGGCTGTGCGGCCCCCCATAGAAATGCCACCCCACACCGTTACTGACCCACCGCCAAACCGGTCATGCTGGAGGATGTTGCAGGCAGCAGAACATTCTCCATGGCATCTCCAGACTCTGTCAAATGTGCTCAGTGTGAAACTGCTTTCATCTGTAAAGAGCACGGCGCCAGTGGCAAATTTGACAGTGTTGGTGTTCTCTGGCAAATGCCAAACATCCCGAAGCACAACCCCCACCTGTGGACGTCGGGCCCTCATACCACCCTCATGGAGTCTGTTTCTGACCGTTTGAGTGGACACTTGCACATTTGTGGCCTGCTGGATGTCATTTTGCAGGGCTCTGGCAGTGCTCGTCCTGCTCCTCCTTGCACAAAGGCAGAGGTAGCGGTTCTGCTGCTGGGTTGTTGCCCTCCTACGGCCTCCTCCACGTCTCCTGATGTACTGGCCTGTCTCCTGGTAGTGCCTCCATGCTCTGGAGAGTACACTGACAGACACAGGAAACCTTGCCACAGCTCGCATTGATGTGCCATCCTGGATGAGCTGCACTACCTGAGCCACTTGTGTGGGTTGTAGACTCTGTCTCATGCTACCACTAGAGTGAGAGCACCGCCAGCATTCAAAAGTGACCAAAACATCAGCCAGGAAGCATAGGAACTGAGAAGTGGTCTGTGGTCACCACCTGCAGAACCACTCCTTTATTGGGGGTGTCTTGCTAATTGCCTATGATTTCCACCTGTTGTCCGTTCCATTTGCACAACAGCATGTGAAATTGATTGTCAATCAGTGTTGCTTCCTGAGTGGACAGTGCAATTTCACAGAAGTGTGATTGACTTGGAGTTACATTGTGTTGTTTAAGTGTTCCCTTTATTTTTTGAGCAGTGCATATTACGTTTAGTATGAAACTGCATATACACATCATTTTATGCAGTACGAACTGATTTTAAATCATTTGCCAGTATGAAAAATAAACACAATTGTTCCATCTTATTCAGTAGCATTTACTGATACTGTTACAGACCTAGTTGCAATCCTTCTTTTTACAGTTAATCTGAAGTTTCTGGCCGTCATGCTGTCCTGCCAATGACTGCATTGTTGTAACCACACGAGCAGGACAACATGGCTGGAGAGAGGGAGACATTGATGGATGAAATTGAAAATGATTTACACCGTCTAACTGAGGGAAATTTACTGTACCTGTGTGAGCGATGCGGAATAGATATCTTCACGGTTAAAGGAAAGAACCATCGCTATTTGCGGCGTAAAATCATGGAGGAAATGTGGGGAAATGCAGATTCAGAAATATTGGAGGAGCAGGGAATGTCTTGGTTACTCCGACTGAAAGATGACATCAAGAGGATTCAGGAGGGATCTAGTGTGGCACAGATGACTCCCAGCCAGACATCTGATGACAAAGCTGGTAAGAATAATAGTGAATGTGTACAACACTACAATTAGTCTACTGTCAACTGATCTAGATGAATTTATAATATATCTGCAAAAACAAAATTATTCTATACAACACTGAATACTTGTATGTTAGTAAAGATAAGGTCACTACAGTTCGTTTTGAAATTCAGTTGAGGAACTTTTAATAGGAATAGAATCTTAGCTACATGAGGAAATCAGTCTTTTTTCCCCAGATTTTTTTCTTCCCTCTCGATTGGTCACATCCAATTCCCCTCATGTGTTTTCTCATTGGCAACCAGTCAGCAGGTTCAGGATGTGAACTATACAACCATCATTTAATTTACTAGCACCCGACCTTCACAAGGAGTCAGATTGGATCCATGTTCTCATTCTGTTTACGCCAAATTCTGACTCTACCATCTGAATGTCTCAACAGAAATCGAGACTCATCAGACCAGGCAACATTTTTCCAGTCTTTAACTGTCCAATTTTGGTGAGCTCTTGCAAATTGTAGCCTCTTTTTCCTATTTGTAGTGGAGATGAGTGGTACCCGATGGGGTCTTCTGCTGTTGTAGCCCATCCGCCTCAAGGTTGTGCGTGTTGTGGCTTCACAAATGCTTTGCTGCATACCTCGGTTGTAACGAGTGGTTATTTTGGTCAAAGTTGCCCTTCTATCAGCTTGAAGCAGCCGGCCCATTCTCCTCTGACCTCTAGCATCAACAAGGCATTTTCGCCCACAGGACTGCCGCATACTGGATGTTTTTTCCTATTTCACACCATTCTTTGTAATCCCTAGAAATGGTTGTGCGTGAAAATCCCAGTAACTGAGCAGATTGTGAAATACTCAGACTGGCCCGTCTGGCACCAACAACCATGCCACCCTCAAAATTGCTTAAATCACCTTTCTTTCCCATTCTGACATTCAGTTTGGAGTTCAGGAGATTGACTTGACCAGGACCACACCCCTAAATGCATTGAAGCAACTGCCATGTGATTGGTTGAGTAGATAATTGCATTAAGGAGAAATTAAACTGGTGTTCCTAATAGTCCTTTAGGTGAGTGTATAATGAATAAACACACATCATGGAGAAATCAGTACTTTAAAGGAGAATTCCGGGCGATTTCAAAATGTAGCTCTGTTGTTTGCATATCGGAAGTGCTGTCCGTAGCGTTAATAACTCAAATAATCTGTATTGCCAAAACCGTGTTTACCTTTTGCTGCCAGTATTACAACCATTACGCATTTACAAGGCAAGTTAAAAACGTGCTTTAAACCACTAAACATGTTCAAAATGTCATTACTAGTCCATATCCATTTGCACTGATTCCTTATAATAAACAAAGCAAGTTTGAACAAATAAGTTTGTGTACATACCTCTGTTTATTTCCCATTTTCCAGTGAAGTCCACACTAGTCGATTGTCGAAGTCATACAATGCAATATTCCAAAACATATTTTTTCCGCAAAAAAAAACTATTTGCGGTGGTCATATCCATAAACTACTTTGATCGGGTGTAAACTGATACTTGCATTCACAGCTCCCAAGAGTTCAAGAGTTATCGCGCATGAGCAGAGGTAACTAAGCAACACTGTTGACTCAGTCGGTGAGCTGCCAAGGATCGGTGTCAGGTTACCTGGCCGACTTGCTACATTATTTGGACATAACCACCGGAAATAATTTTTTTTGGGGGAAAAAATACGTTTTGGAATATTGCATTATATGACTTTGTCAATCGACTAGCACTGGAAAATGGCAAATAAACAGAGGTATGTACACAAACTTATTTGTTCAAATTCGCTGTGTTCACTATAAGGAATAACTGCACATAGATATGGACTAGTAATGACATTGCGAACATGTTTAGTGGTTCAAAGCACGCTTTTTAACTTGCCCCGTAAATGCGTAATGGTTGTTTACTGGCAGCATAAGGTAAACACGGTTTTGAAAAAAATACAGATTGTTTGAGATATAAACGCTACAGACAGCACTTCTGATATGCAAACAACAGAGCTATGTTTTGAAATCGCCCGGAATTCTCCTTTAAGAGCCATTATACATTTACATTAGTCCCCACCTCTCCTTTAAGA
>JACXGM010019110.1:0-18591 GCA_016801145.1 Umbra pygmaea | reverse complement strand
CCATAAATTTGTGGGTGTCACATAGACATCATAGCTTTCCATCTCCTCTCACTTAATTGCCATAGTTAAATTCCATAACATGCCAATTACATTTGATACCAATTTCACCTGTTCGCACATACATAAGTTCTTGCATAATTTTATTTTAGTTAGTTCTTAGTTATTGCCTTGATAATAGAAAATATGAGCTAGACATCACGTATGACAGTTCCCAAAGAGATATGAGCTACAAAATGACCAGATCCTGCCATGAGCTATATAGGAGACATATCTTGTATGCACATATAGGGCTTATATGTGGATATAAAGGAGCAATACAGGATACCTATATGGCCTGTATATGCACATATATGCACCTCAATTTTGCCTATATGTGACATATATACGCATATATGCAGCATATATAGTATCATATATGCACATATATGCACCCTACCTTTGCCTATATGTGACATATATACACATGCATCATATATAGTATCATATATGTACATATATGCTGTATATATGCAACATATATGTACATATAAACTGCATATAGGTTTCATATATGCGCATATATCCTCATATAGGTTCTTTCCATGTGGGGCCTTATGGCAAGGTGCTCCATCATGCTGGAAAATGTTGGGAGTTCTTAGATGGTTGGGAAAACTTGCTCTCTAAGGATGTGTTGGTACCTTTCTATATTCATGGCTGTGTTCTTAGGCAAATTTGTGAGTATGCCCACTCCTTTGGCTAAAAAGCAACCCCACACATGAATGGTCTCAGGACGCTTTACTGTTTGCATGACACAGGACTGATGGTAGCGCTAACCTTGTCTTTTCTGGACAAAAGAGGAACAGAAGACGCTCACCTTGTCTTTTCTGGAGAAAATGACTTTCTGGAGAAAATGACTTTACCCAAGTCTTCAACAGTCCAATCCCTGTACCTTTTGCAGAATGTCAGTCTGTCCCTGATGTTTTCCTGGAGAGAAGTGGCTTCTTTGCTGCCCTTCTTGTCTCCTCCAAAAGCCTTTGCCTCTCTGTGCCTGCAGATGCACTCACACCTGTCTGCTGCCATTCCTGAGCAAGCTCTGCACTGTTGGTGCCCCGATCCCGCAGCTGAATCAATTTTAGAAGACGGTCCTGGACTTTATTGGCACTGACGACTTCTTCACAACAATTGAACCTCTCCCTTGAACTTCTTGATGATCCGATAAATGGTTGATTTATGTGCAAATCTTACTAGCTACAATATCCTTGCCTGTGAAGCCCTTTGTGCAAAGAAATTATGACGGAATGTGTTTCCTTGCAGGTAACCATAGTTGACAGAGGAAGAACAATGTTTTCCTTTTAATAAGCTTAATGGTTGTCAACAATGATGGAGTGATCCTTAAGTAGTTAAAGCTTCCAGTCTGTTTTTCTAACTCTATCAGCATGCAACCCCGTATCACGCCTAAGCATGTTATACACACGCTGGTTAATTTGGTTTGGCGTATCAGTGTCACGATTTGCATCTCCGCGGTATGAACATTACATGCATTATGAAGGTGCTTTACCAGAAGGGGTGATACTTTCCGAATCGCATGGTGACGTAGCAGAGTGTAAATGGCGTAGATTTAGCAGGTTGGTAGGATGGGGATGGTGGACGGGCATATGAACGTGCAAGTTACATCCCAGAGGTTGCAAGTTCAAATCCAGGCGGACACTTTGCATGTATTTTCTTTTCTATTCCAGCGCGATGCAGACGTGTTGCCAGGGCTCGACATTAAGGCTTGTCCGGGACAAGTAAAAAAAGTGGTCGGACAAGGAGCTCGTAGAATCACTTGTCCGAATGGACAAGTAGAATTAATTGTAATTTAACAAGTACATTGATTGAGCTAAACAAAATAATAGAATATTGGTGACTTGTCCTTTTTTGGCAAAAAAACGGTGTGTGTGTCATGTAGACTATGACCACGATTTTATCTTATGTTCTAAAACAAGTTTTGCTAGTGGTCACATGACACAGTGGTCACATAACACAGCTCTGTTTTCACATTGCAAGTGCTCATTCGCTGTTAATACGTCATCGACAAAAGTAGTCGAAAGCTATGCACATATAAAGGTTGTGATTTATTGCATATACATAATATACCATAGTGATATTCAAAGTGTTACTGATGTTTAATAGTTGGACAAAACAATCACCTCTTTTATTTAACTGCGCGACAACAATGGCTGAAATAGAATGAGTTTGTGTCGGAAAGATAATTCAGAAGCATTGCGCGAGAGAATATTTCTTTAAAGCGATACTTTCAATATCATGTTCCAAAAGTTAATTTACATGCATGAATGTTGTTACGAAAAAAAAAGAAGTTATTTCCCCAGTATTATAATCCAGTAGGCTATAAATCAATGTAGAAAATATAAAGGGCAAATCATGTATTACAGATGTGAGGGATTTATTGCGAAATGATACGATTAGGCTATATAATGTTATTTTTCGTGATCGAAAAAAAAGTAAAACAAGTTTCACCATTTCACACGCAGAATGTTATGAGCTCGTTGGTGAAAACACGGGTGGTGGTGTTCGTTGAGTCTGACGATTGGATGCGGATAGGCGGCGTTGTCGTTTGACCAGAGAATCTTAAACACGCACACACACAAATGCAAACTTAGTTGATTAAGAACTGATTCCAAGTCAAGTAGCCGATCTTACTTCGCCATAATATGTTTTCTTATTATATATCATGTTGGTATAATGTTTGGTTTCATGGCTAAAGAAGATGATGATGCTGCTTGCAATTTTGATGGGAGCTAATTAAAACAATGTTTTAATTATTTTAAGATCAAGATTTAAAACAATGTTTAGATTATTTTCCCAGATGTTTTACAAACAGATTATTATAAAACAAATTTCCAAATTTTAAATTAACTGCTGATTAAATAAATATTGTGGAATAGGTTACAACAGGAAAGTTTTAGGCTACACTTCTCAAGTGTGAATTACCTACTATTGGACGTCTAAAAGTAGCCAGATAAAAATAGTAGTAGGACATCCAATACACTGATTAGCACAATTTGTCAATCATCTGAAAATCATTCGCCTGCCAGACTTGTCTTCACAGGATGTCTTTTTTGTAATTTGCCTAATAAGACGCATTAATGATGAATTTGATGTATTGAAGCAATATAGAATAAACAATTGCGTTGTCTTTTTTGAATTGGTAGAATTGGCTGGTAATATTAGGGCATCTACCAGCCACAGTGGCTAAGTAAATTTCCCAGCCTGGTTACAAATTGAACTGCAACTGCTTGAGATGGCAATCTTAAATCAGTAGCTAAAACCTTTATTTCACATCTTATGTCTCGGTCACAGAAGTAAAATCAGATGTAGCAGTAAACCATGTTATTTCTAACTGGGAATACATCAACTATATGAGAGAATGTTGTCAAACATATTGCCTAAATAATCTGAGTGACTGTAGTAGTACTTGCTGCCAGTGACCAACATTTTTGTTTGACGTCCTGTTGTAGATGTGATGGCACTTCACGTTGAATTGAATTGCTGGTTTAAGGCCAAATGAGTTATTTTGAGGTATTTTTCTAGATGGCATTTAATGACCTGGTCATTGGTGCCATTGCAAAAATCCCTCCCTAAAAGGGAAAAGTTAAACTATACTTTTTTAGCTTACATTCCCTGGTTTCAACATGACACTGAGGAAAAAATGTATAGGCCTATTGCTTGTTTCCCAGAAATACAGACATTCTTGTAAAAAAAATGATGTCTTCTTCGGACAAGTAGTTTTTGCTTTTGGAAAGGTAAAAAATTGATTTACTTGTCCGAAAGACAAGTGGCCAATAAAGTTAATGTCAAGCCCTGGTGTTGCACATACGCTTATTGATCCTTTTTATTCTCACTGTCACCATGTTTTCAAACAATACATTAGAATGTAATACATGTCACATGGTGTTAACAGCAACGTTTCTGAGTGGTTAAGGTTAGGGTAAGTGTTTGGTTAAGGCTTAGATCGAGTTAACAGCAAACTTTTCTAATGTGGTTTCGTCCCCGGTGAGGCTGAACAAGCGTGTGTATTACATGCTTAAGCGAGGCAAACCGTGACACTGACACGCTGGACCAGTGTGTGTATTACACAATTAGGCGTGATAATGGGTTGCAGCATGACAGAGTGATCTCCAGCCTTGTCCTCATCAACACTCTCACCTGTGTTGATGAGACAATTTGGGAGTTGTAGTTTTTTCTGTTTGTTTTCCTGTGTTTTCCCCATTGCCCTTGTTCTGTGTGTGAGGCTGGGCGGGTTTCCTACCTGATTCCACTCTCCTTCCTGATTGATCACCACCTACATGTCCTCAGCACCGATTGCCTACTTCACCCTCTACAGTATAAACCCTGGTCTCTCATTCCACTCGTCGCAAGTTCGTCGTTGAACCCTGGTAAGTGGTTACATTTCGTTAAACTGATTTGTTGTGGAACTCAATTTTTGCTCAAGGTTTTCTTTTACTACTTGCTCCAGTAACTTATGCTCTGGTTTTTCTTCTTGTCTCTAGCTCTGTTATTGTCCATGTCTGCCTGTTTGCCTCACTCAGTCTGCTTCAGTGGATTTGCCTATTTTCTACCTGACACGCACCCACTGCCAGCTTCAACTAACGAACTACCAGCTATTGAATTACAGTTTTGTTTCTTTTCCAATAAATAAGGTTTTTCCTATCCTGTCTGCCTAGTGTGTCCCATTCTGTCCTGTAGCCTAAGCGTAACGAAAATGCAGTGGAGATGTTTTCTTGGGGGGGATTAAGTTCATTTTCATGGCAAAGAGGGACTTGCAATTCATCTGATCACACTTCATGACATTCTGGATTATTTGCAAATTGCCATCATCATCAACAC
Source organism: Umbra pygmaea (assembly GCA_016801145.1). Lineage (NCBI taxonomy): Eukaryota > Metazoa > Chordata > Actinopteri > Esociformes > Umbridae > Umbra > Umbra pygmaea. The sequence continues at coordinate 13,725 of JACXGM010019110.1, read as the reverse complement.
TGAGGCAGCAGACTTTGAAAATTAGTATTTGTGTTATTCTTAAAAGTTTTGATCACGACTCTAGGCATCGGGTATCCGGCTATCTAAAGCACATTGTAGTCCATTGACAGATTTTGCAATACCGGTTCAATGTCCTTTAGATGGACCTGGATGCTGCTTTGGGTGAGATCCTAAAGAGATAGCTGTATCTTTTGTAGTGTGTACAAATATGAATGTTGTGTATTAATTCTAAAAGTTACTAGATGCCTACCTGTGGTCCTGATAGGAGTCAAGTAAATGATTGATGTATGTGTGATTTGTAAATACTGGGAGATATGAGTGATGAAGGCATGAGAATTAGAATGAATGTCGAACTGTGGATAAACTGTGTGTACTGAGTTAGAATTTTTGTATTTATTAAAGGTTGGAGTATATATGTAGTTTCTAATTGGTGATAGTCTTGAGAAAAGGGAATTTTTAATGGCTGGTAATATTTGACAGAGGAATGAGTTAGGTTTTGATTTTAAGGTATTGGTGATTTGTCAGACAGGAACCATATAGGGGACAGTGTTACAACTCCTCAAAAGGACGGCTATGATCTGAGCCTTAGATTTACTGATGCCTGAACCATGTAATCATTTTTAGAACTATGTAATGGAGAACTGTTGTTAAAATAAGTGCTCACTTAACTTTGTGTACAGAGGGAGAAAAGTGCCAGAATCCAGGGATAATAAAAATAGATAATCACATGATTCTTTGTAGAATCAGGATGATTTCCGATACATATCCGGAGTTTTATACACGATAAACAGTGAAATATTGATTCAATGTCTGACGTTAGGTCACATATCCAGTTTGGACAAAATTGCATTTCTTTAAAGCACTGACAATAGCTCTTCCGTTTATTTCCACCCAAATACAAATGTGGTAGTGTATTGATTTCAGATATGAATGGTATTACGAATGGTGAAATTGTATGGATATATTACTAACGCAATAGGGTTCATATCTGCAAATCTTGTAGTTGATTTCACATTCATCTTTGAAAAAAATACATCTTATACTATTATTGGAATATTACACATTAACCCAATATGCATGTCAGAAACGACCGTCATATCATAGTGGAAAATTGAGTCGGCATTTGGTTGCGTATCTAGTTTGGATATCACATATACATTTGTTGGACTGTGTCATGCCATTCTGACATGTTTTGGACCTAAGTAGCTAAATTTAAAACTGAATCAGCTTTTCGTGTGTAATATTGGATGTGAAATTTTAATACCTGATGGTATTGCGAATCGAACTGCTTAGTACATTCTGACACATGAAACAGTGTTTGTAAATCTTTACATAAGTGTTAGTGTTTCCTCTAAAAAAGGTTGTTGTCTGTTCCTGAGATTGGTCAGAGTCTCTAGCTGACAACATCCAGTCAAATCAGTCCAGTGGTTAACGGTCTAGTTATTCATCTATGGTAACTGAGAGTGCTGCACAGTCTTTTTAAAAAGGTAAAGACTACAAGCTGTGGTGTTCATAGAAGACCTGAATGGACTCAAAAAAATCTATATTAGTAAAAGCTGAGGTAAGAGGACAAATCAACATATCTAGTATTGTTTTGAAAAAAACAATGTATGGTAGATTGATTAATTCAAGTCTAGCATTTGGCGTGCTGCTAGCAAGCTGTTTAGCTAGTTGCCTCACATTAGTTTGGCTGTACTGTATCTACCAGAGATGAGTAAGCACATAGGAAATAGAGACCAGCCAGCAGAGAATTGGTGGTCGTAACTACTGCAGAAATCTAGCTAGGTAGTTTCATTGACTAGCAATACAATCTCACAGATGAACACTAAGCAGTAACATACCAACTCATAAGACATTTAAATAAGCACATTAAGGAAAAGTATTATAAAATACAATTGAAAATTCTGATGTATTAGATGTTTATAAATATTTGTACCCTGGGGATAATGGCTACACAAGATTTGAGAGGAATTCTAAATCTAGGTTCGATAGGATCTACATATCAAAGCATACTAAACCCATTGACTATTCAACTACCCTAATTAAGTTCTGGTGTTGGGGAGTAGTTAACTACAAGTAGCGAAGCTACTAACTTAACTACATTTTTCAGTAGCTTGGCAGTAGCTCAGTTGCTTTTAAACAGAGACGCTTTTCCAGTAGCTAACTACTTTTTGCAGCAAGTAGCTGGGTAGCGTGAGCAAAAGCTATATTGTGTTTTGTCTAGCCTGTCATAAATGAAGCAGTGCAGCTTCTTATTAGATTACAAACAAAATGTGTGCATTATCACTACCTGTTGTTTAATCACGCGTCTTGCGGCTTATGGTTCACTGACGTACAGATGTGGGTTGACAATTCAAGTTCGACATACCCATGTTATATTATTCATGATGGAGCAAGACATGGCAGCAGAATATTTGAGCAATGTGTGTAATAAAACAATACTCTTTGAAATCATAATTGTATTGCATTGTGTTAACCAGAAAATATTTTAGGCTACTTAATACATTCCTCAGACACTTTCAGTTATTTATACTATACATTGTTAAAAAAAATCAAAATAGTTTCAATGTAGCTAGCTACTTTTTGATAGTAACTTGTAGTGTAGCTAACTTTTTTCAAAAAGGGTAGCTTGACTCTAGTTTAAATACAATAACTTACAACTAGCTTGTAGCTTGTTAAACTACAGTTTCAGAGTAGCTTCCCCAACATTGTTAAGTTCTCAGACCACGTACTTGTCAGCTCAGTCATTTCAAATGGAAAAATGAAAAAAAAGCTTTTGGAAACTTAACACTAAATGTTTGGAAAACAAAAATATGGTTGAAGAACTGAGAGGTGAAATCTAAAAAATATGCAAGCTGAAAATATTAACAAAATCTGATGTCGATCTATGGGAAATCCTGAGAACTAATGTTACAGATTTTTTATTTATTTAAGAGTAAAGAAATGAATGGGGAACAAAATCAAAGATATGGAAATGATCTACCTTGCCACATCACTCTCCAGCGAATCCTTGTGTGCGGATCATATGCCTGTAAGTTCAATCGCAGAAGTATATATCTAAGAATATAGATAGATAAGAAATACTTACAGTATACATCCATTCTGCAGCTTAACAAAATACAATATAACAATAACAGACATTTGTCAACATGTACACATGCAACACAATACAAACTTTAATTTGAATACAGTAGAAGTAAATACATATGCATTAAAGCCCGACCGATAAAGGATTTTTAAAGACGATACAGATACAAATATTTGGTGATTTAAAAGTCTGATATTCCGATATGTTGGCCAATATATATTTTTAAAAATCCAGAAACGAGTAACAAAACATAAACAGATTTCCATAACATTAGTTCTTACTAGTTATTTATGAGTCCTCACTAAAATAATATGATAATACGGTTTAAAAATAAACTTGGTTGTTTTATTGTCACAACAGAACAGAGGAACATCAAAATATATTAAAGTTCTGATTAAATAAAATGTATGAAAATACAAATTTAAGGTATGAAACTTAAAGTAATTTGAAAAAAAACAAAACAACAACAAAAATATTTTACCAGTATTAATAGACTTAATAGCTTCATAAATATAACTTTGAACAAGACTGGATAAAAAATATTCTGTTAAGTTCTATACGTTCTGATAAATAACAACAACAGCAAAATATACACTATACACAGTATGCAAGGTAGTGTACTGAATCATTCAGTCCTCAATAGCCACAGTTCAGCAGAGGCGGATTAAAAATAAAATGTTAATATTCATTTATCGGGCATTGTATTTTCTGATACCGATAGTTTGGAAAATGCTGAATATTGGCCGATAATATCGGCCCACCAATATATCGGTAGGGCTCTAATATACATTACACAGTAAAATATTGGATATCCCATCTAGCCTATGTATTGCACAACTGACATATTGTTCAACACCATATATAAAAAAACATAGCCTAAATATTGTACAATGACATGTATGGCACACCCCTTATGGCGAAAATCTATGTTACATGGTAGTGTTTTTAACCACTTAAGGTTCAGCGTTTCAGGACATTTTAGCCAACAAAAAAGTGGACTAGAATTACAGTTCACTAGTCCAATTTGTAGTTTATATATACATGTCTCATATGTATACCACACATTCCAAATTATTATAGAAATTGGAATTAAGCGTCATAAACATTACATATTTGGTTTTTAAGTCAAACTCATGGATGGTATTGTATCTCCAAGCTCTTTGCATCACTGAATTCAATCTTAGACACCTGTGATAATTTGTTTACCAGGTGAGCCCAATTAATAGAAAACTACTTAAGAAGGATGTTCCACATTATTAAGCAGGCCACAGGTTTCAATCAATATGGGAAAGAAAAAGGATCTCTCTGAATCAAATAGTGCAATGTCTTGCACAAGGTATGAAAGGATTAGATTTCATGAAAACTTAAGTGTGATCATTGTACTGTCAAGAGATTTGTGGCTGATTCAGATAACAGATGGGTTCGTGCAGATAAAGGCATAATGAGAAAGTTTACTGCCAGACAAATTCATCGGATTAAGAGAGCAACTGCTAAAATGTCATTACAAAGAAGCAAACAGTTATGTGAAGCTGCTGGTGCCTCTGGAGTCTGTGAACCTCAAGGTGTAAGATCTTCAAGAGGGTGGCAGTTGTGCATGAACCTACTATTCAGCCAACCCTAACCAATGCTCCCAAGCATCAAAGATTGCAGTGGGCCCAGAAATACATGAAGACAAATGTTCAAACAGTCTTATTTACTGATGAGTGCCCTGCAACCATGGATGGTCCAGATGGATGGAGTAGTGGATGGTTGGTGGATGGCCACCATGTCCCAATAAGGCTGTGACCTCAGCAAGGAGGTGACAGAGTCATGTTTTGGGCAGGAATCATGGGGAGCGAGCTGGTAGGCTTCTGTAGGGTCCCTGAAGCTGAGAAAATGACCTTGGCAAAGTATATAGAGTTTCTGACTGACCACTTTTATCCATGGTACTAAAAGGAGAACTGTGCCTTCCGTAGCAAAATCATCTTCATGCACTGTGAAGGTGATATCAAAGAAGAGGTCCTATGTTAACTTGTAACTTGCCCTGTTAAGATGTGTTTGATTGAAACCTCCATATGCTGCATCAGTTATTTACAATGCTGTTGCACATTATAATTTGGAACAGTGCATTTTGAGTTTTTTATTATTAAAAAAAATTATGTTTTCAATTTAATTAAAATTATACCGTTAAGGTTGGTCACTTGAAAATTGAAAATTATACTAACTGTCATTTGCATCAACTATTTAGGAATATCTGTGTAACATATCATTTGCATAATAATTTGGAATGTGGTGTAGAAAGCTTAGAAGCCCACAAATGTAGCAAGTTTATCAGTTTTACAATAGCTTTGACACCAATAACATGGCACATACAGTAATAATGTGAGGCACTTGTAAACAAAGCCAATAGCTTGCTAGGAAAATAAAAACAGAAAATAATTATGCATTTTATTTATCTTGTGCCATATTCACTGTGTACATTTATTCTAAGTAAATTTTACAAATCCCAAAAATTAAAGTCTTTCCTTTAAAATAATATCAACCATATGTATCTCCTTGCTTCAGGTCCAGTGTAACAAGAGGTTAACTTTGGTTGTTTTTTAGGCAGAATTTGACAATCAAGGGGCGATACATTCTAGTGAAGACACTATAAAAGCCTGTTGCGGTGCTTGCGTCACTACCTTATCCCTCCTAACAGTTCCTATGGCCACTTGACCAGTGCAAATGCAAATAGCAAAAAAGTTTTTTGAAGAAATGTTTGATGTTCCAATCCCGTGGCATAACACTTTTGGATTAATACGCAAGACAACACCAGACTCAAAAATTTGAATATTTCAATTCAAATTATTATATAAAATACTGTCAACAAATAGAAATCTATACAAGTGGGAAATTCAATCTTCCCAACTCTGCAGATTTTGCTCTGAGGAGGCCGAATCTATAGATCATCTTTTTTGGTACTGTCCAAATGTAGCACGCTTTTGGTCACAGGTACAAGAATGGATGAATAAATGCAATATTTATATTGAATTAACTTTACAAATAGCAATACTTGGAGACTTAAAATGTAATAGTCAGACAATTAATAATAGGATAATTATTTTAGCAAAAATATTTATCTTTAATTTCAAATTGGTGGAGTCATTAACCATAGAAAGGTTTCATAATTATGAGAAGCATCACAGTACAGTGGAAAACAAACATGGCAAATGGAAACCCAACATGGCTGTGGCTAAGAGACAGATGGACAATATTGAACTTAAATGAAGAATTGATCAAATAAAAAAATTATGATTGAGGAAAATATAAAATGTATTAGCGAGAGCTAAATGTTAAAATGTCATTGGTCTCAACTATTGGTCAGGTAAAGGTTAGGATGGGGGTAAAATATAGACAGCAATAACATAAAAAAATGTGGGATTGGAAATGATGCATATTTTAGAACAAAGACAATACCTATGTGGAATACTTAAGCTGATCCTTCCCATAAAAAAAGAAAAAAAAAGGTTTTTGGGGAGAGTAGTTAGTAGAACTGTTTAGAAGTGGACTGTTCCTATAACTATGTTCCTGTAACTACTTGGTCAGAAAGCGGCTATAGACACAATATGTACTGACGTGTGTGTAGAAAAGGCTTCTTCCGCATCACTCTCCCGTACAGCTTCTCCTTGTGTAAAGTGTGCTGAATTGTTGAACAACGCACAGTGACACCATCTTCAGCAAGATGATGTTATAGGTCTTTCGAGGTCTGTGGGCTGTTTATGACCGTTCTCACCATCCTTCGCCTTTGACTCTCCAATGTTTTATTTGGCCTGCCACTTCTGGCCTTAACAATTTCTGTGCCTGTGGTCTTCAATTTCCTTACTATGTTCATCACAGTGGACAAAGCTTTTTTGTAGCCTTCCCTGAAAATATAATTTTGAACAATCTTTGTTTTCAGGTAATTTGAGAGTTGTTTTGAGGCCCCCATGTTGCCACTCTTCAGAGGAGAGTTAAAGAGAACAACAACTTGCAATTGGCCACCTTAAAGATGTTTTCTGCTTAAAAAACATACCCAAAGTTAACCTCTTGTTACACTGGACCTGAAGCAAGTACATACAGCCAGCGGGTGAAATAATAATTGAACACGTCACCATTTTTCTCAGTAAAAATGTTTCCAAAGGTGCTATTGACATGACATTTTCACCAGATGTTGGTAGCAACCCAAGTAATCCATACATACAAAGAAACCAAAACAAATAAGTTCAGAAACAAAGATATGTGTAATAATGTGAAATGACAAAGGGAAAAAGTATTGAGTACGCTTACTGATATTCATTTAATACTTTGTACAAAAACCTTTGTTGGTAATGACAGCTCTTCAGTATTTTCCATAGATTTTCAAATGGCAGCAGATTTTTCTTTAAGAATGTCTTAGTAAATTTGCCCATTCATCCTTCCTTCAATTATTTGACAGTACTATTTGCTGAAAAAAAGGAGCATCCTGACCACATTATATACTCCCATTATTTCACTGGCTTTTCCAAATGTTGTGCAGCAAACTTTAAACGAGCATCAACTTACTGTTTTCTTTGAGACAACAGTACCTGCTAATTCTAGGTCTTTTTGAAGCTCTCCACAAGTGGTCCTTGGCTCTTGGACAACTCTTCTGATCAGTCTTTTCACTCTTCTGTCAGAAATCTTGCAAGGAGCACCTGGTCGAGGCAAATTTATGGTGAATGATTGTGTTTCCACTTCCGTATTATGGCCCCAACAGTGCTCACTGTAACATTCAGAAGCTTAGAAATAATTCCATCATTATTTTTTGCAACAATTAGGTTGCAAAGGTCTTGAGACAGCTCTTTGGTTTTACCCATCATGAGATGTGTCTTATGTGACACCTTGGCAATGAGATCTTTTTGTAGGCCATCAGTTGGGACTGAACCAGCTGATATTAATTTGCACTAACAGGGGGCTGGATTGCTTTTTATTACTGATGGTATTCAGCTGTTGTCTTGGCTTTCCAAGCCTTTTTGCACTTCCCTTTCTTCATGTGTTCAATACTTTTTCCCTGTGTCGTTTCACATAATTACACATAACTTCATTTCTGAAATTATATGTTTTGGTTTCTTTGTATATATGGATTACTTGGGTTGTTACCAACAGCTGGTGAAAACATCATGTCAATATCACCGTTGGAAATATATTTAAAAAATAAAATGGTGACATGTTCAATACTTATTTCACCCGCTGTACATATAATTGATATTTTTTTAAAGGAAAGACTTCATATGTTTTGGATATGTACAATTTTATTTGAATAAATTTACACAGTGAATATGGCACAAGATGAAATAAAGAGAATGCATAATTATTTTCTGTTTTATTTCTACATCCTCTTTGAAAAAGAACTACATAGACATTTTTGAGATTTCTAACTTCTAATCGTGTCCCCTAGTAGATGATGACATATGTGTAAAGTTGCAGAGTGACAGAGTGAAGAGCAAATGAGCTGTAGCGTTATGTGTAAAAGTATATTTCTAAAAAAAATTTCACTAGATGACAGACAGACAGACAGACTACAAATGTCCTTGTTCAAATATGTCTGACATATTTCGGTTTATATGGAGTATATTGGTCATTTATAACATCTGTTTCATAAGGATGATGATTTTCGTTCGAAAGTTTGGCCCCAGTATCATAAACAGAGGCTTTTGTTTGTTTCCGGATACATTCTGTAACATTGCGGTCCTAAAATTGCAATTTTCTTATATAACAAGATGGATCTTACTTGGGAAAACTATGCTCTGTCATTACTGGGACTCTTTGATGATGAAAAAGAAAGATTTTCAACTGTAAGTACTATATTTCTATATTACCACATGTTATTTCATCAATGTGGTTGGCACTCTGCTAGCAGAATTGCTTTGTTCACAAGACGCATAGCTAAAGTTATCACTTATAATGTTTTAAATATAATAACTATATTAAAACCAAGATATTCACTAGAATGCTATGATCATAAGCTTTGTAAAGATATGGGACATGTATATATTACCTAAAAATTTAAATTGTAAACCGTGTTTATAATCAACTGTGTTTTTTCCATTGGTGGAAATAAGGAACAGCTGAGTGAACAAGCTAATTGCATTTTATACTAGGTATATAATATATGTCACATTATCACTGATAACATTTTAAATTTATAAGCTATTGTTAAACTGAGATAATCACTTGAATGCTAAGATCCTAAGCGTTGTAAAGATATGGGGCATGTAACAACATTAAGGGCTGTGGGGATAAATTGGAACATAGCCATGTTTGTTAAGTATCATGAACGGCAAGTGCTGTTTTAGGTAAAGGTAACTTATAAAAATAGTGATATGGGCCTGGGAGGGATTTAAAACTCATGTGGTGGTAATTGTTATATTTGGGTTTCAGATTTGCAAATGTTAAGCAAGACCTAGGAGTATATTTTAAAATAGCAAGTTCCTGTAACAGAAAATGTTGTACATCTTAAATATAATGTAGGACAGGTTTGAATAATGGACAGGTTAATAAAGCATGTGTTGTGAATGTGTGACAGTGTATATTTTTTGTGTGAAATTTGTTTTAGTCGAACAGATTTAAACATAGGATAGGATGTCCAATATAAAGTAATTAGACAGACATATAGAGTAGATAATGAACATCCTAATACAGATCCCCCAACTGCGTTAAAGCTCTACTGGTTTACAATAAATAGCATGATGACAGTTAAAACAGAAAATGTTCCTGCTTCATTAATGTCTCTCTTCTAAAGATAAATGACAGCAGAGTATTTGTTAGTAAGTGCAGAAAAGGACAGATTGTGTATTTAGGCATAAGGGGTTATAGGTCTGTGGGTGACTTTAGTATAAACAAAGTGTTTTAGGGCAAGACAGGTGTAGGAGTTCATTTAAGTTTTTGTAAGCTGCTCAGATACATTTTTCCTTCACCCCAGTGAATGATTGCTTTGTGACAATCGTCAGGTCAGAACAGTGTAATTTCTTTAGTTCTGTGTCTTCCTTTTGACATTATCAACTTTTTGGTCTTGTCTTTCTGACAAAACATGAGGTCCTTTAGACTACAATAACAATGACTTCTAACGAAGGAGGGAGTTTATTTTTGTGGGGGAAGGTATTTGGATAGAATTCAGTCCCATTGATTGGAGCATCGTAATTACAGTTATGTATGTTAAACAAGACACTCGGAGCGTTGCATTGATATGATTAGATTTCTTTCCGTTAAACATCTGTTATTTTTGATTAACCAATTTTTATTTCCTTCTGCAACTAGAGCCTCCCTCAGGCAAACCTGGGAATGTCGGCAGAACCAGAGGATGGGGGATTGTTTATTTTGGGGTAATGTCATATTTTGAAGCCTATCACCTAAAGGTTTCAGGCAGTTATGTTTTCCTAAATTTTGTAATATGTGAATTAATGACGTCAGAGTGAGTATCTCATGGTCCCCATGAAAGGCCGTTTTGGATGTGATGCATGGAGTATATACACTGTGTTCCAAATTATTATACAAATGATATTTTACACAAATTTTCCTGAATAGTCGATGCAAATAACAGTCAATATAATTTAAGTCAACAAATGTTAGGGTATAAGTCAAATTTCATTGAAAAAAAACCCCAATGACAACATTATTTTTTATACTCAAAATGCACTGTTCCAAATTATTATGCACAACATTTTATAGGTTGTAAAAAACTGAATATGGTCATTTGTTGAATTTGAAGCATTAGAAGTTCATATTTACTGAAACCAAAAGCTATTTTAATTAAACACATCTTAACAGGGCAAGTTACATGTTAACATAGGTCAGGACCCCTTCTTTGATATCACCTTCACAATTCTTGCCTCCATTAAACTTGTGAGTTTATGGAGAGTTTCTGCTTGTTTTTCTTTGCAGGATGTCAGAATAGTCTCCCAGAGCTACTGTTTTGATGCAAACTGCCTCTTACCCTCATAGATATTTTGCTTCAGGATGCTACAAAGGTTCTTAATAGGTTTGAGGTCAGGGGAGGATGGGGGCCATACCCTGAGTTTCTCTCCTTTTATGCCCATAGCAACCAATGCCAGAAAGGTAGTCATGGGGCTGGAGTAGCCCATCTCGTGGGCGTAGTCATTGACAGTGGCCAGGTGGGTGGAGCTACAGACCTTGGCAGGGTGTTGGTGCAGCAGGCAAAGGCAGAAGGTGAGGTGTAGCCAATACTTCATTATTTCACAGAGTTGTTATCAAATGCATTCATCTGCACAGAGCCATATAACCTTATACCGTAGCACTCACACAAGCTCGACCCTGCTCTCCCTGAGTGAGAGCTACTTGATGAGCAAGACATTCATATAATTACTTATAGGTATTTAGGAACAAAGATCAATTATAGAATTTCATAATGGTTACCCTTTAAGGAGACCTTGTCTGGTTGCAGTGAAAACATGCAGTGAAGACTGTAGCTCACCAGGACCAAGATTGGAGACCACAGTTCTACAGACATTTGCTGGCTTGCTTTGGCTGGCTTTTGTCTGTCAAGGTAATCCCAGACAGCCTTGATTAAGTTGAGATCAGGCCTCTGTTGAGACCATACCATCTGTTGCAGACTTCCTTGTTCTTCTTTTCACTGATGAGTCCTTTATGACCATGGCTGTGTTTTTGCTTAGCTGCCAACCTTGAGACATTTTTACGAGTACTATTTCTGGGTGGACTCAGTGTCTTGTGATGGTGCACAGCTTTGAGGAAGTTGGCATTCCACCATCTCAATAAGCCCACAGAAAAACAACATATGCTTTCTTTGAATAAACTTTGTAATTTATTACAGTTTTTTCCAATTGCTAACACACAAAATGCAACATTTGGCTCATCGTGTCAAAATTCAACACACAAGAATTCTTTACACAACCCTTGGAGATTAACATCTAACTGCCATGTCAAAACTTCCATTCTGCAATCAAAACTTAACACTCTGACTTCAAAAGGCCCTCTTCAGATCGATAGGGAACACACATGCACCTGAACAATTAACAGTCAAACAGACACAACACACTGGTCAACTTTACTCAAGACACTTCTGTCATTTGTAGTTTTTAAACCATTTTTATTCCCGCAACCAAGCCTCAGTGATACATTGTACAGGTAGCACAACAACTCCCATTACAAGTCAGGGATCACTCCGTAGATTGAGGTTGGGCCACGTCACCTCATCCACATCACAGGCAATGTTCTCCCTGGCCAGGCAACAGGGAAAAAATTGTTGGGCGTGGCGTATCCACCCGTGGATCGACCCCACCTCGATGTCTCCGCATGTCTCCTCCATTGCTCGCAGGAGCGGCATGCGTGCATGTGGTAGATGGTCATAGACCTTCCACCACCATGCCAGAAATAATTCCTCTATCAGGTTGAGGAATGGGGAATAAGGGGGCAGGTACAGCACCATGAAATGGTCGTGGTTGGCGAACCAGTCCCGGGCCAGAGCAGCCCGGTGGAAACTGACATTATCCCAGATGACAACGAACATGGGCTGCCCTGGTCGGTCCTATGTGACCGCGGCATGTAGTGCATGCAGAAATGTCAGTATGTGTGCAGTGTGGTGGGGACCCAGGGTGGCATGGTGATGGAGGATTTTCTGACAACTAATGGCCACATACATGGTGATGTTGCCCCCGCACTGCCCTGCGACGTTCTCGATGGCCCTTTGGCCGATGATGTTTCAGTCCTGATGTCTGGTTTGAGTCTCTTCCTCTATCTCCTCTTATCCTCGTTCTCCTTTCCCTCTTTCCGTCACTTCATCATCTTCTCCTTCCCCTTGATCCTTCAGCCTCCATATTCGCGATTGTCTCACAACAGGTGCTCATACCTGAATTATATGTATAGTGACTGATAGGTGTTCAGTTACAGGTTAAGTGTTTTACTGTGTGTGCGGGAGTGTTGCTAATGTCATGTGTGTTTTAACCAGTTAGGGAGCACCATGCCGGCGGCGGGTTGCTGCCCCACCACCACCCCCAAAAACTGGTTCACAAGTCCAAACAATCACAGTTCACAAGTCCTATTTCTAGGTTATATATACATGTTATATATCTACATAAAGCTTAGACACTCTGGAATGTAGCAAAGTCAACATTCTACAGTAGCTATAACAAAAATAATAATTTTCCCTCATAATGTGAGCTACGTGCCTTTTACACATGTGCCTCAAATTAAATGGAATGTAAAACTAGAAACAAGGCTAACACCATCATTTATTGGGTTATATATACACATCTTATATGTCCTTAAAGCTTAGAATCTTGGGATTCTAGCAAATATCTCGGTTTTAGTGTAGCTATAAAATTCACAACGTTACGACTACTTAATGTCAGCTACGCGTCTTGAAAAAAAAAAACGTTTTTTTTTCACTTCATAGTAAATACATTAAGGAATAAAAACAAAGCTCACGAATGCAATATTTAAGTTATAAATAAATGTCTCATATGTCCTTAAAGCATAGAATGTTGGGGTTCTAGCAAATATCTCGGTTTTAAAATAGCTATGAAAACGAGATAATTATTAATCATAATGTGACGTAAACAGCCAGTACCAAAAGCTGTTAGCTGGTTTACTCAACTAGCCGTTTTTGTACCTAAAACTAAATTGAATGGCAAAGGGAAAACACGGCT